>JAJPUD010001690.1:112999-138382 GCA_023553655.1 Myrmecobius fasciatus | reverse complement strand
AACATATGTATGGGTAGTTCCCCAGCATTGATCTTTACAAAGCTTTCCATTACAAATTTTACCCCCAGTCCCCTCCCCTCCCCTAAATGGCAGGAAGTCCACGACATGTTAATAATATTGAAATACTTGACAAGTTATGCAAGAAAAATCCTATCTACAAGAAAAAAAAGAAAATCAGAGAAAGGAAACACAATGCAAGCAAACCTCAATAGAGAGCATGAAAATGTTATGTTGTGGTCCATATTTCATATCCCTCTCTCTGGGTGTATATGGTTTTCTTCAGTGAACAACTGGAACTGGTTTGAGACAATTCTTTGTTGCAGAGAGCCATGTCCATCAGAATTGATCATCATCTAATACTGTTGTTGCTGTGTATGATGATCTCCTGGTTCTGCTCATTTCACTCAGCATCAGTTCATGTAAGTCTCTCCAGGCCTCTCTGAAATCATCCTGCTGGTCGTTTCTTACAGAGCAATAATATTCCATAACATTCATATACTATAATTTATTCCGCCACTCTCCAATTGATGGGCGTCCCTTCAGTTTCCAGTTTCTAGCCACTACAAAAAGGGCTGCCCAAACATTCTTGCACATGTGGGTCCCTTTCCTTCCTTTAAGATCTCTTTGGGATATAAGCCCAATAGAAACACTGCTGGGTCAAAGGGTATGCACAGTTTGATAACTTTTTGAGCATAGCTCCAAATTGCTCTCCAGAATGGTTGGATCTGTTCACAGTTCCACCAACAATGTATTAGTGTACCAGTTTTCCCACATCCCCTCCAACATTCATCGTTATCTTTTCCTGTCATTTTAGCCAATCTGACAGGTGTGTAGTGGTACCTCAGAGTTGTCTTAATTTGCATTTCTCTGATCAATAGTGATTTGGAGCAACTTTTCATATGACTAGAGATGGTTTTAATTTCATCATCTGAAAATTGTCTGTTCATATCCCTTGACCACTTATCTATTGAAGGGTGTAAGTCTAGACTTTTAAAGTTCAAGATTATCATTGCCAAGGGATTGGGAGAGATAACAAAATCTTGGGTAGTTACTTCTAATCTAAACACATCCCTACATTTCAGTGACAGACCCAGACTTTGGGTAAATATCGCTGATGGATGTCAGCACCAGCTTGTAATTTCTTGGTTGTTCAACAGTGAAAGAGGGGACTTTTAATGCCCAGATACACTCAGTGACAGGCTTCTTTATTTGGCTTGAAATATCTTTATAAGTCCCAGGAAAATGGAAACTTATTTTTTGAATGTAAGGTTCCTGGATATGTCCTAGAATTCTGGAATTTATGATGCTCCATTCTGTAGGACAATATTCTCTTAAATAAATGCAGGATAGATAGCATAGAAAATTCAAAAAAAAATCAATGCACCACACCCTGCCCCCAAGAGTAGGAAAATCACCCGTGTATTTTAGAATCTTTTCTGAGGTATATAGCCCAACTGATATCTACTCAAGTTACTAAATCTCCACCCTATCTGAGCTCAGTTCCAATTGATCTGAGAACCCATTGAAGGTTTATGGGGAAAAGACCAAAGATAAATGGTGATTCAGAAAGTCCCTTCACAGAGAAATGAAAGCCATACAATTTGAAATCCTAGGAATTCAGTTTTCGAGGGAAGGATCTACATTAACCATTGGAAAAGAAGGGAGAAAATAGAGAAATTAAAGGTCTTCTTTGAGAGTACTATGGGATGCATTATGGAGAGTTAGGTGAAAGAGGAAACATGGAGTCATGGAAAGAGCAATGAATTTGGAGTTAGAGAATATGTATTTAAATCCTAGACCCAATCTTTCCTTCCTAAGCAAGTCACTTTATCTAGCTGACCCTTGTTTTCATCTATAACATGAGTGGGTTGAACTAAATCCAGTTCTAAATATATGTTCCTATGTTCTTAGTCAGTAATGAAATCAAAATAACACAAAAAGATAATAGTAACAGTAAGAGCAAAATATATATGCTTAAAAAATATCTTATTTGACATTACAAAAGCATAACCTTTGAGGTAAATACTTGCAGGTATTATCATAAAATTGTAAAGAAAATAGTACAATGGTCATCACTGCCTAGGAAGTACCAGGAGAAGGATTTGATTCTTGATTCCAAGTCTAGCACACCCTACCACTATACCTCTCAACATAGACAAGTATTTCATTCATTATCATGAAAGTCAAGTAAAAGACTTGACTGGATAAACCTACTATTGGAAAAGCATGTTTTACATATGGTTGGATCAGTAGTATCCTCTTCATGTTCTAAGGCCTGCATGCACATGTTTAGAACTCCACTGGATACATGCACTCCTTACAAAGACAACAAAGAATAATCTCAATGCCTGACATTACTCATCACAAACTTCTAGCTTTTCTTCTGTAGAAGCCAGTTTTATTCCACTGCTAGGGAAGGCTGCCCCTTTGTGGAATAGAATAGATATGTCAATATATTACCAGAAATTTGGCTCACAAATTATCAAATCCAACTCAATGCAACTTTTTCTTGGATTGTTATCTGCCTATAACCCAGTAGTACTCTTATCACCAATACAAATGAACAGTGCTGGCCACAAAATCCCCCCTCCCTCAGAATTCAAGGAGTGCTATAAGTCCAATTGCATTCAATGGGAATATAGAAAAATGGAATGAAACTTAGAAACCCCTGAGTTTAATCATCTCCCTTTTTAAGAGGCCTTAGGTAGAGCAAAGTTAAGTAACCTGCCTGAGAACCCAAGCAGAGCTATGTGGGTTAGACAAGAGATAAGAAAGAATTTGTGTGTGAGAGGTGTGATTGGGGGAAAGGAAGAGCTGGAACTAAAAGAAGTTTGCAGAGTTCAGTCAGTCTTGGTCATATTTAGCATTTTTTAATTCATTTTATTCCTTTTCTGCCAACTCTTCAATGGAAAAAAATGTTTTACTTGGAACTACAGAATTAAGATTCAAATCCTGATTCTAACATTAATTATGTGGCCTTGGACAGGTCACTTCTTTCTGGGCCTCAGTTTCCTCAACTGAAAAACAAAGACCTTGGACTAAATGATCTTTAAAGTCCCTTCAACTCAGAATCTAAGATTTTATTTCTCTACACTAAATATTCTCAGTTCTCTTTACTAAAATAGGTATGTGTTTATACACAGATACACACACACAAACATACCATTTTTAGGAAAAAGTGAGCTTTTTGCTCCTTTTTGCACTTGTATAATTTGAAATTTGCTTTTTCTTAATCTTGTTATGATGTAGGAGGGAAATCTACTCCAGTGGAATCCAGGGTGAAGATTATAAATATACAAAGGAGAAATTTCAGTCTCTTTTAGGTAAGTAATACAACACACAAACTCCCAAATGAAAGTCTAATAATTAAAAAAAAATGACAAGGCAACTATCTAGGTACTAAAAATTGAAAGAAAAAAAGGTTAAAGAATAAAACTCATTAAATGACTGTGAAAACATTTCATTTTAATAGTACATTAAATTCACACTTAACTCCAGTGGTTCTCCACCAACCCCTATGGTATTCCCATGAATACCAGATAAATGGGTTACTGAGAGTATGGAGAGAATTGAATGCTGGCTGAACCCTGCACAGCAGCTGATGAAAAATGTTTCAACTGAATATATTCCCTCAACATGAATCACTAGCACATTTGATAATACCTTTTTAAAGAAACAAAACTGAAGAAATATATCTTCCCCACACTGACATTGTAGATTAAACAGTTTTGCTCCATATTCTTTACTTACAGCTGTTATCTGATTTAAAGCCCCATGAAATTCACAATATAAGGAGGGCACCTATGATTAGTAACCTGCATGAGGGGAAAATAGCTGCAGTGGAACGAGGAGCAAAGAAGAGCTTTCTAAGAGAACAGCTGTACCACCTCTAGCACAGTGCAACTACTCAGAGGCATAATCTCAGAAATCAGTTCTTGGGTAACAGCAGGCACACAAATAGACAGCAATTAGGATAAAGGAGGACATCTGCAGTACTTCTACCACAACACAGCCCTGATCAGGCACAATGTTGCAAGAAAGTAACACTCTGGAACGCCCTTACCAGAGTGTTACACTCAAAAAAGGCACAATACAAGTCAGCAGACTTGTGTGAAAGAGAAGACATAATGGAACAACTTGGATCCCCTTGCTGAAAGCAGCATTACAGAAAGCAATTAGGTTTAAATTTAAAGAGCAATAAAGCAATGTAACATCAGCCAAATAGCAACACCACCAACAAAAACCACAACCCAACTCAGTCACTGTGAAAACAAACTAGAAAGTGCTAAATGGAATACTGTAACTATCAAGGAGAATAAGCAATCAACAAAATCTTCAATGGTGCTATAATGAAGCAATGCCTATCTACTGGACATTGTTGTAAGAGAAACAAACATGGTTGAGTTATCCAGTGATAGGACACGGCTATCAACAGACTAAGGCTACCTTTCCTGAACTTCCTAAAAATCTGTTTTATTTTTAAAGGAAGTGGTCCACTCCAGAGGCAAATGCTAGCTCTTAAAGTAAGCTGCTCTTTTATGTAATATGGTGCCAGTACTGCATCACAATCTATCAAAGTCAGCATCCCCAGAGCCAGAGCAATCAAAACATCATGAATAAAGTGCAACTTTTCAACTCCAGTTGTCTGACTGTGTTAGAGTAAACCCACTAATATGCACTGTTTTATTGATGCATTCATCTAATAAAGTCAATGCTGGCCTAGCTTCATTGCCTGCAGCACATTTGACCAATTAGAGAAGAACAAATAAAGCTTACACGATAGAGGTAAGCATCATATAAAGCTAGAAAAACCTTCCAGGACCACAGAATTTACTATGGGCCAGGTATTATGCTAAGTGATGGGGATACATAGGAAAAAAATCCCTGTCCTCAGGGGGTATGTATTCTAATAGGGGAGACAAAATGTAAACAATTAAACATATACAGAGCCAGATCATCACCTTTCCCCCTCATATTTGGTTTTCCCCAAGGGATTTTCTTCTTTGCTGCTCTGTTCCTGTGGAAAGATCCACTGTTCACAAAGAGAGATTCAGATCAAAATCTAATAATTCATTTAACAATAATTCATGAAGTACTGACTGTTTACCCTTCCCCCAACATACACACAATTCTAAGAGGGGATCTTGCTAGAGCCAAGATAAGAGATGGGATAGGGTTTTATGCTTTCTAAGGAAAGTTTAAAAATTTTTATTTCCAGAGTGTTATTTTGTTCTGGCCATTTGAGATTTCATTTCAACATATGGATCTTGGTTATAACTTTAGAGCTTAAAAATATCTTAAAGGTCATGTGATCCAAATTCTTCATTTTATAATTGATGAAATAGAGGTCCATAAAGAGTTAAAAGGTGACATAGCTAGTAGATAGTAAGGCCATAGTTTGAATGGAGGTCCTCTAAGTCCAACATTTTTCCTCACTGTTCCATTCATTCATTCATTCATTTAATAAGAGTTCATTAAATACCTCTTATGTAGAACGCACTGTTAGGCAACACAAAATAAATACCTACAACAAATAGAAATAAAAAATTTCCAGCATTAAATATCTATCTATCTATCTATCTATCTATCTATCTATCTATCTATCTATCTATCTATCTATCCATACACACATTACTAGGTTAGTCCATTTGCTAGTGGCCAACTTTCTGGTTAACAATCTCTCTATTCCCAGACACACTAGTCCTTAGATCACAGTGTCAACTGAACCAAACCTTTTGGTCTTGCAGAGGCCAGAGTCAAACAGAGGAGGCAAGAATAACTAGGCATAGACTAAGACAGAAGTTTATTTTCTATAGTAAGGGAATAGCTTGCAAGCAAGGAAATTATACACATGTGCTAGGGTTCCCCACTAGCACAAATATGTCACTTACAAAGTAATAACTCTACAATCAATTTTGTTTACCTGTATTTGTGGTGGATTATTCAAAATCAAATTTTAATTTTAGTCATTTTGTATTTTTTTAAAGATCTCAATAGGTGTCCTTTTTATTTATATTGTTACTTCCCAATGTCTACTCTCCTTCATCCTCCAAAAGAACTTTTCCTTGTAACAAAATATCGTGAAGAAAAACAAATCAACATGTTGATCATATTTTCTCTTCTAAAATGAAACAGATGCAATCACAGGTTGTAATCACAAAAAAGGAAATTTTAATGTGTACTTCTTGCTTGGGTCAAGAAAGGAATAGCTGATAGACAACCATATCATAGGAGGTGTTAAAAAGTTGGAGGAAGTTCAACACTAGGCACCCAGTGATGGAAAATTCCAAGTTCAGAACAGTGTGGAAATAGACCTCTGTGCCTCTATCAGGATGGAGTATGAGCTTGAGGGGATGTTATAAATTTTCCCTTCCCTATAAACCATGTCAGCTACTGAGCCAATCAGTCAACAAGCATTTGTTAGGTGCTTACTATATATTATTATGCTAAGTGCTGGGCATACAGGGGAAAAAGTCTCTTTCCTCAGGAAGCATATATTTACTAGGAAAGACAATATGTAAATACTTAGGTATATACAAAATATATACAGAATAGACAATAATAATCTGAAAGGGGATGCATTAAGAATTGTGGGGAAAGAGAAAGAAAAGGTCTCCTACAAAAAGTAGGGTTTGAGCAGAAAGAAGCCAGAAAAGGTAAGAGTTAGAGGTGATGGGATAAAATATTCAATGCATAGGGGGGAAGGGACAGAAAATACAAAGACAAAGTAATGGAAAGTGGAATCCATGGTGGAAGAATTGCAAACAGTACAACATAGATAGATTGGAAAGCATGTATAAAACTTCATATTTGATCCTGAAGGTGACTGGGAGCCAACGGAGCTCACTTAACAGGGATATAACATGGTTAGATTTATGGTTTAGAAAATCACTTTGGCAGATGTGTGGAGGATAGATTGGGATGGAGAAATAGTAGAGGTATGGAGCACACTTAGAAGGTATTGCAAATGTTAAGTTGTTTTATTTAACTCTCTTTTTCCCTCTCTCTCTGTGTGTATATGAATTTATATAATATGTAAAAAGTTATATTTTTTCTTGCCTTTTCAAAAAGGAGAGGAGGAAGTAGGAAAGAGAAAATTCAGAACCCAAATTAAAATAAAAGTCAATTAAAAATTTAAAAAAATGGTGAGGTAGCTAGATGGCTACCACTTCTTAACTCTGTGGATAGAGCACCAGTCCTGGAATCAGGAGGATCTGAGTTCAAATCTGAATTCAGATACTTAATACTTACTAGCTGTGGAATCTTGGACAAGTCACTTAACCCCAAATGTCTTATAAAAATATCTTTTTAAAATAAATGGAGACTATTTCAATAGGGCAGGCAAGAGGTAATGAGGATGTGAGCTAGGATTGTGATTTTATGAATGGAAAGAGGTAGATACCCAAAAGATACTATAAAGGTAGAAATAATGAGACTTAGCAACATATATAAGATGAGGGCAAGTGAAAAGTTGAAAATGATATTGAAGTTAGGAGCTGGATGACTAGTAGAATAGTTTTAAGCAAGTTTAAAAGGGAAGGATTGGGGAGAAGATAATAAATTTTGTTTTGGACATGGTGAATTTGAGAAATCTATGGAGTATCAAGCTTGAAGTGTTTAAAAAGTACCTGGAGATGTGTAACAATAGCTCAGCCAAAAATTTTGGGTTGGATGTATAGATGTGGGAATCATTTAGATAGAAATGACAACTGAACCCATGGAAGCTGATAAGATCATGAAGTGACACAGTACAGAGTAAAAATAGGAGATTCATGACATAGCCTTAGTCTGAGGGCATGACATGGATTTTTTAAAAGTAAAAACAAAGAAAAAACAAGCAAAGGAGAAAGAGCAGGTGTAGAAGATGAGAGAGCTTTGTAACAAAAATCTTAAGAAGAATATACAGAGAGAAATGGTTATCTACAAAGTATTAATATTGAGGAAAAGATCTGCCAATTAAGAAACTATTTGTCACTTTGAAAGAGGCAGTACTTCTAGCTAATAGCAAAAACTCACACCAAGCACCACCCACGAATATAAAAACAAAAACAAAAACAAAAAAAAAAAAAAACTACTTAATCCAGGGAACAAGAAATTTCAAGGAGGATGATCATTCCTACCAGAGAACAGTATGGGTTATGGACTCAGGAAAGGAGCAGATCCTGGGAGCCAGTTCAGTCTAACAATTAAGATTTAACATAGCACTGACTTTCATAAAAACTATATAAAAAAGAAAGCTTCCAGTACCAGAAATTGTGAGCTATCCATTTACTACAGTGTTCCCTATCTATGTATCTCATTACCATTATATTTTAAGTTTGAGCCCAGTCTTTCCAATGAGAATGTGCCCCAGGTTTTTGTACTAACACTTCTTATGATATATAACTGCCTTTGCTAGAAATTAATTGCATGTACTGGCTATTTGTTAATGAAACCATATATTCCTAAAATTCAAAAAAGAAGTTACCACTTAGGGACCCAACAGTGAATGCAAATGCATTTTGAGGGAAGTAACCCCAGAAAAATCAGAAATTCCCAAATAATTGCTACGTTATAGAAAAACATCCAGAATATATTTTGATTCCTGAGGCATCTTCAGGGATCCATTAGAGGGATTCCTTCTCCTCCTTTCACAATTCTTGGTTCTTTTGCAGTGATCCTACAGTTTTCCGGCTAAACCCAGAGTATTCAACTCCAAGTTCTTTATTCTTTTTGATAAACTCCACATCTCTTTAAGTAAGGGTTTTTGAATACATAGATAAGTGTGTGTGTGTGTGTGTGTATGTGTGTGTGTGTGTGTGTGTACGCGCACGCGGTGTGTACAAACACCCAGAGAGAAACAGAGACAGAAAGAGAAATTAAACACCTGGAGATATTTTGTCTGAATCACCTGTTGGATTCCCCATGTGTTTCATGGATTAGAAAAACTTATTTTTATATTATTACAATTACTCAGAAACATTTTTTCAAGACTAAATTCAGTCTTTATTATAAGTGCAGAGCAGAGGAACCACTTTGGAGGAGAGGGGAAGGGTACAGTTCTGCTTCCACATTGCACATCTACATTCCAACACCTCTCTAATAGGGAACACTAGAAATGACAGAACAAAAATTACTTAATAGTGAGTCGATAAATAAGGAACTAGGAAGAGAGAACCCAACTGCCTCTGATGATTTCAAACTACGTGACATAAATGAACTAAATCCTCAGGTATTAAGAGAACTTGATGATACGATTACTAAACCACTAACAATAATATTTGGTTAGATTCTGATACAAGATAGATCTTAATTGCTTGAAGCTTGAAAGGACCTTAGAAATCATTTAGTCTAAACTATTCTTTTTACAGATGAGGAAACTGATAACCAAAGAAGGGAAATTAATAGATATGGGGCAGTATTAGAACCCAGGTCTTTGTACTCAGTACAGAAAAAGATCCTAGATTCTTTATTGTTATTAGTGTTTGCCATAAAATAAGAATATTTGAACGTCAATATTTTATAATTGAAACATTCTTTTGTAATCATTCTTGGAGACAAGTTTGGATTAGATTACCTTATACAAAGGATAATCTATACTGAGAGAAGGTTTTTTTTTTACTTAAAACTTTTTATTTGCAAAACATATGTATGGGTAATTTACTGAGAGAAGTTTTATCAAGGGGGTTATGAGAGAAATGTTAAGACTTGAATAAAAGCTGAGTTCGTCATACAGCAGGAGGAAGGGACACCCAGTGGACAATTCACTACTTAACAAAAGATGAATTGCTTCAGTATGCTCAGTGTACTCCTTTGAAATTTATAAAAGTACATGGATAACAGTCATGAGGGCAGACACTGATGTATTCAATTCATTTCAGCATTTATATAGTGCTACATGCCAAAACCATCCTAGATGCTGGGAATACAATAATAAAAATGAAACAATTTCTTTCCTTGGAAGTTTATATTCTATGAAAATGGATGTAATATGAACAAATATAAGTAAATGTGAAAATCTATACAAAATTAATAAAAATAATTTGAGGTGAGTACTAACAACTAGGTGGTGTTAATTAGGAAAGGCTTCTTATAGGAGATGACACAAGCTGAGACTAATGGCAAAGATAAAAAGAGAAGACATTATAGACCTGAGGGCATAGGCTATTCAAAGATATTAAGACGAGAGATGGAATGTTACATGAGAGAAAGAGCAAAAAATCATTTAATTCCAATACCTTATCACTATTGTTGGAAAGAATTGATGACCCTAGCATAGGATGACAGTCATCAGGATCTGAATGAATATTAGTGAACCTTATAATAATATCATATCTAGTTTATCTAATCCTAAACTAACAGGGGCTAAGTTAAGTCCTTTGATCATGTGGTTATATCTGATAAATCCCAAAGTTTATGACTAGAATCCTTAGGCAACTCTTGTCAAATGGAAATGACCTCCCAAGAAGGCAACCTTTAAGGGAAATGAAGAAAGTTTTCATTCCCCCTACAGTATTTCAAAATGCATTTTACATTTGGGAGGATGACTAGAACTGAAATGAATAGATTTCATAGGACCAAATAGAATTCACACATCTGTGTTTATATTCATTTTAAGGTGGAGAAAGGAATGAGAGGGGGACTATAGAAACCAACAAGTGGAAGTTCAAGTAAAGAATCTGAAATATTTTTGATTCCTTCTATTTCTGATTCTTCTACTCTGAGATTTCATGACCAAACATAGAAGGCAATTGGTATCTTCACAAGTAGCAGAAGTTCAAATGAGTGAATGAGGAAGGAATAAGGTCGGAAATATGTCTGTTTGAAAAAATGTGTGCCTAAGGACTTTTATTGCCTTTCTCTATAAAAGGGAAATTCATAAAACCACTGCTCAAACTTTACCCTCTTGCTCTTCTATAAAGGCAAAATCAGTTACCTCTGCTTATTATTACTTCATAAGATTAACTCATTGTTTTCTGAAAATCTGTATCTACATGGACTATTCCCCCAACCTTATACACTTTCTCTGAGAATCTAGAGGAAGTGGGAAAGTCTGATTCATTAGTCTGGAACTCTCTGTTATTATCTTTTAAAACAGCTTTAGTTTTTATTTTCAAAATACTTGCAAAGATAGTCTTCAACATTCACCCCTGCAAAACCCTATGTTCAAATTTTTTTTTTCTGTCTCCTCCCCTAGACAATAAATAATCCAATTTAGGTTAAATATGTACAATTCTTCTATACATATTTCCACATTTATCATGCTGCACAAGAAAAATATGATCAAAAAAGAAAAAAAATGTTAAAGAAAACAAAAAGCAAGCAAAGAACAAAAAGGTGAAAAAACTATGTTGTGATCTACATTCTCTCTCCAGAGTCCCCTTTCTGGATGCAGATGGCTCTCTCCATCACAAGTCTATTGGAACTGGCCTGAATCACCTCGTTGTTGAAAAGAGCCAAATCCATGAGAGTTGATGATCACAAATTCTGCTGTTGCTGTGTACAATGTTCTCTTGGTTCTATTCACTTCAATTAGCATCAGTTCATGTGAATCTATCCAGGCCTTTCTGAAATCATCTTGCTGATCATTTCTTAATAGAGCAATAATATTCCATAACATTCATATATTATAACTTATTCAGCCATTCTCCAACTGATTGACATCCACTCAGTTTCCATTTCCTTGCCAATACAAAAAGGGCTGCTACAAATATCTTTGCACATGTGGGTCTTTTTCCCTTTTTCATGATCTTTTTGAGATTCAGACCTAGTAGAAAAACTGCTAGATCAAAGGGTATGAACAGTGTGATAGTCCTTTGGGTATAGTAGAACTGTTTATTCTTGTTAAAAGCTCTCAATATCAGCTGAAGCAGTAAAATTTTAGGATGGGTTTCTAGTTTGATAATTCTGAGTTAAATAAATGTTCTTCCCTCTTCTCTCTTTCTATGTATGGATAAGTAGTAGGCTGTTTTAAAGAAAATACAGGTGCTCAGAAGGGAAGAGCTATCAGAGGACAGCACCAATAATTCTGCTGTCAGACAGCCAAGATATCTTGGGGTTTACTGGTCAGATTTCTTTCTTCTTTCTTAAACCAAAATCAATCTGATTTTTATTTGGCCACCAATAGGTTCTAGATCAAGCCTGATTTGGTCATTGTTTGGATTCTGATCAACTCAGATTAAATGTAAATAGCAATCATTTCTGCTTTGGCCACTACCCTGAGGGTCTTCTCCTTCTATATTCATTCATTTACTTATTTAGATTTTTTTGGACTAGATGAAAGAGGAGATTCTTTGCCTCAATTGATATCTAGCTTTAATTACCAAACCATTTGAAGACCTTAGCAAAATCTCCTATTTGTTCTCGGCCATCTCCATTTTGTCTTGATCTATATCTTGCCACTGGTCCCAGATGGCTCTGGAGGGGAAAGTGAGGCAGGTGACCTTGCACAGCCCTCCCTCCCTTAAGTCCAATTCATTTGCATATCATGTCATCATCTCCCTGAGTCATGGTCCTCTTTGAAAATAAAGGGCAAACAACAATAACACCACCACCACCAACAACTACCTCACTGTGGCTGAATCCCCTAGAAAGAAATATATTCAATTTTCATTTACCTGCTTTATAAGGGGACAGTTGATATGGATAATCCTGAATAGTGACTAGCCCCCAAATAATTAATTCTTGACTTTAGAATGAGCTATAACTCCAAATGCACACGACAATAAAAGGTAGTAAAATTCTGATTAATTGCAATTACAAAACTTCATCCTAGAGAACAGATGATGAAACCCATTTCCTATCTCCTAATATAGGAATCAAAAGAGAGATGGAGAATGTTGCAAACTCTGCCAGATGCAGCTGTCACTCTGTTGGTCACTTTTGCTTGAGTTTTTTCTTGATTGATTGATGATTTTTTAAATTACGATGATGGGAAACAGGTGGGTTCAAATGAAGGACAAAAAGATTTAATTCTATTTTTACACATTCTTTCAGTCTACTTCCTAACTTTTTTGTTAGGGCCAGATCAAATAAGTAGCCTCGGTTATTTAAACATCTTCCCTTCTTCACTCCAAACCATCTTCCCAGGTTTAATATTCATTTCTCATTACACTACAATTTCATCTTTGGTCTCCATGATTTTCCTCTGATTGGCACACATACCTGGAATGCACTCCTTTCTTACCTCCTTCTCCTAGAACCTTTTTAGCTTCCATCAAATCTCAGCTTAACCTCCAGTTCCTTCCTACATGAGGCCCTGTGAAAAGGCCTTGGATTAATTTTTAAGTTTACTCTTCCTTTTTAAGTAAAAAGAATAAAGTATCTTTGATTTTGTGAGTTTCAAAATATTTAAAAATTACCATGGCATCCTGACATTTCCAGAATTTGGAAGATGATTTGGTATCTAAGAATTGAAGGCTAGAGTTTTTCTGTCTGGCTAAGGAAGGAGATTTTGGACTCAGGCTGAAGAAAGCTGAGAGTAGGATTCATCTAGCAGTCACACCACATTTGGACCAATGTTATATAGAAAATGAATTAAATTGAGCTTACTCCTTCCAGCCCTCCACCCCTATCAGAGATCAAAGTAGTATGGAGACAATATGCCACCAAGGTACTGAGGAAGATGTTTATTAGTTAATTCTTGCTTTATTTTTGATATGAATATCCATTTGTAAAAAGTATCCAATACAATGTAATTAAATGGACATGGGGTACCAATCACTGGTCTTCAACAATAAGGGGAACACAACTTGTAGGTGCTGAAGCCAATGCTTTTCCACAGATAGAAGATTGAAACTCTAGTCCCTCAAAGACCCCCAGAACCTTTAGGGGAGGGAAAAGCCTAACCCTGATAGATAGAGTCAGATAATAGTCATACTTTTGTATCTAACCTTATGTGATTGTGTCACACTCCTCCAGTAGAATGTAAATTCCTTGAAGACATACAAAGTTTTATTTTAGTTTTTGTATCTCTAAATTCCAGTACAGTAATGTGGACATAATAGGAACTTAGGAAGTGCTTCCTGAATTGAACTAATATTCCAAAAGTCTGATCACAGATGAAGTAATGGAAAATTTCCAAATTTGTGAGTCCTATTCAGTCAAGTTTAAACATTGACAATGTACTGTTCTTTTTCTTTCTTCTTAATAATTGTTTATTTTTCCAAATACATGTAAAGATAGCTTTTCAACATTCATTTCTGTACGTTTTTGTATTCCAAATTTTTTCTCTCTCCATCTCACACCACCTCCTTTCCCAAGACAGCAAGCAATTTGATATAGGTTAAACATAACATAGTGTTATGCCCAGATTATTATACTTACCATCCCACTTTCAAACACTTATGTTTACATAAATACAACTATCAGGATGAACTTAAGGAAGATATTTCTTGTAAATTTTTTCCTGCAATGGATTAGAGGGTATAGGATTGTTACTTGTAATTCATATGAGAACTTAATAAATATGACATCTGATTATCTGTTAAAGTACCAAAAAAGATTCCACTTAGTAGAACAAAATGTTGTCTTGCAGGCTCTTTTATAAGGTATTTCCCCATCCATTTATCGAGATCATTAAAGATTTCTTAAGAAATCTAACAACATAAGTATCACACTTCAATCATACTGGTAATAGAACTTTTTTTTCCAAAAGTACTTACAGATGGACAGACAATTCAGAGGGAATTTTTTGTTTATCTTTTAGGTGCATATGGTGACTATGATTTGTTCCTAAGTCAATGTTGTGTGCAGTAAATATTCTTGTATGAATTTTTTAAGTGTCCAGACAACTGTTCCAGACAAATATTAGCATATTTCCAATGCAATTCCACTTTACTTCCTCAGGATGGCATTGAGGTTTCTAATCTATGGTGATTTTTTGTTCTGGGAGTTGGGGGAAATCATTTAGAACCTAAAATTACTATAAATAAATGGAGATGGTATATTGTTTCTGAAAAGTTTCAGTCTTAATATATAATTCATATTTCCTAGTGAGTTATTTATATTATATTGTTATATTCTGCTTTTTTGAGAACCGCAATGTTTTTAGACACTGTTTTGTGAAATAGAATACTGGTTCAACTGAGATTTTTTAGAAACTTCTAATCTGTTTAATTTGAGAGAAATAAATATATTAGTATATCTCAGTTTATAAGGAAAGAACCTAGTGAATATACGTATCAAAACTAAAGTAATGGGAGGCAGTTATGTGATGCAGTGGATAGAGTACCAGCCCTGAAGTCAGGAAAACCCGAGTTCAAATCTGCCCTCAGACACTTAACATTTCCTAGTTGTGTGACCCTAAGCAAGTCACTTAACTTCCAGCTGCCTCAGGGGAAAAAAACCTAAAGTAATATAGAACAAAGGAGGAGATAGATATCTCAAAAAGCTAAGATAAATTTAAAATATTTTAAAAAGATATATATATCTCCTATTATTTTACATTCTAACTGGGGTAATAATTTGATATTTTCTTTTCCTCATGTCATAAGTTGAGAATTATTTGTAGTAAAAATTATTTTTGTGCATGAAATATCGGACAAAAAAAAGATTTTCAGTGTTCAGTAACTTCAGTTTTAAGTAAACTGTTTTTTTCTCCAATTCATTTATTTTTCCCTAATTAAACCCTCAGTTCAACTAAAATACAATTGAAAAGGTAATTTAAAATTATTCTATTTGCTCTTTAAAGAATGTGAAATAATTAAAAAGCCCTCTAGTTAGTGTGTTGGACTGAATAGCACACTGAAATTGAGAGATAGAAATACCTATGTTCAAATCATACCCAAGACACTTACATGATGCTAGGTACTTATATGGACCTCAGTTTCCTCATCTGTATGTAGAGTCTGTCTTCAGGACTGGTTCTTAGTTTTTCTAGCTTCCTTTAAAATTCAGCTCAAATACCACTTTTCTTCAGGCCTTTCTGGTCCAATCCAACTACTACTGTCTATCTCTTTGAGATAACCTGCCATTGACTCCAAATATCAGTACCTATATCTATATGTATATTTTGTTCACATTTAAGTTATCTACAAGTTATCTTCCCCATTAGAATGTGAACTCCTTCAGTGCCTTCTTCTGTATCCCCAGTTCTTAGAACAGAGTTTAGAATTGAGTTTTGGCTTTAGTGGTCCAGAACTGAAAAAGAGCAAAGTAGGTGGATGGCTTCCAGGAAATGGCAAAGCACTTGTACTGACTCTAAGCTTCCCATAAGAGCAAAGGCTGAACATTTCAATACAAACATTTTGTACTGAAAATACAACACAATGTTGCCATATAGTCACAAGACCTTGAAAATGACTGCCTCCAAAGAATTGAAGACAAGCATCAGGCAGAGGACAATAGAGAGGCTTCTGGTGGGTGTGAAAAGACTAAAACATAGAATCGATGAAGAATTTTGAAGAACAGGAGTACATGATGAACCAATACAATTTCATAGCAGAAAGAGAAGATAAGTTGATCATATGGAGAGAGGAGGAATGGAAAATGCATGGCCAGATTATTCCACTAGTAGTCTCGTGAAGACAAAGGGGGGAGGGCCCCTGGTACCCTTTGTGGCAAAATTTTGGGAGGATATTCATGACCACTGCAAAGGATGGGAAAGTATAGATAAGTTGTTCATCTGCAGGAAATATGTGAATTTGTGAGATCACAGATCCACTTGATTATTTCAGATGAAACAGCATTTGATCTGAATTCACCTCAGTTTGGTTTTGTCTTGTTTTGTTTTACAATACCAAGAAAAAGTGCTTTAGTTGTGAACCTCTTTTCCCATGTAATATCTGTGTTGCTTGTTTTCTCCCTTAAATGATCCCTCAATTGTGTGTTCAGATGGTTCATATTTGAATTCAGATTTATGTTATTCTAAACAAGACTGCAAATTGCTTTCTAAGAGGTCTTAAAAGTAATTAGTAAAATTCTACAGTTTCAGAGTTGGAAGGGTCCTAAGAGCTTATTCAAAGCTAATCCATCTCTCTCTCACAAGGAAAGAAAAGGAGAATGGATGGCTAGAATGCCTACCTAAATGATATCTTCCTCTAAAATATCCCCAGTGAGGACATTAGAAGCTGCAATGTTCCATAGTGACTAGAATGGAGAAGCAGTACACACAGAGCTGAACAGTCAAGGTCAGGAGCTTGACAGTTTCTGGAACTTTTTCCTGAAACATCCAGGAGGGTGGAGCTGGGATATGAATAGGGAGGGGGAAGAAAAGAAGGAAGGAAGGAAGGAAGCAAGCAAGGAAGGAAGGAAGGAAGGAAGGAAGGAAAGGAGGGAGGGAGGGAGGGGGAGAGAGGGGAAGAGAAAGAGGGAGAGAAAGAAAGAAAAAAGAAACTCTTTGAAATGGAAATGAACAGTTTCATGTACAACTCTTTTTTCTGGTGTTTAAATAAAAAACAATTTAAAATGGATAATGCCTTTATTAAGTATTTTTAAACAAATACTTGGTTAAAAATAAATTAAATATCCCCCAAAGGTGGTTATTTAAGAAGCATTTTTTTTTACTTTAACTGAAGCATAATAGATTCTGTTCTAGCCTTTAACCTTTTCTCTGAATATATCTCTCTGCTTCAAATGTATTTCTTATACACAACATATTGTAGGATTCAGGCTTTTAATTCACTCTGCTATCTGCTTCCATTTTATGGGAGAGTTCATCCCATTCACATTCACAGTTAAAATTATTAATTCTGTTGTTTCCCACCATCCTATTTTTCCCGTTATACTTTTCTTTGTCCTTTCCCCCTTTCCTTCCTCACCAGTGTTTTGCTTTTGACCACAACCTCCCTCAATCTGCCCTCCCTTTTTTTCAGCCCCCCTCCCTTTCTTATCCCTTTTCCCTTCTACTACTGTCCTCCCTTCTATTAACCTCATTCTTTCCTCTCCTCTTTCCCCTCCTACTTCCTTATAGGGTGAGACAAGTTTGTCTACCAAACTAAATATAAATGATATTCTCTCTCTGTGAGCTGAAACTGATGAGATTAAGGTTCAAACAATGCCCATTCTTCCCTTCTTTCCCTCAATTTTAATAGGTCTTTTTTGCCTCTTTATGTGAAGTTATTTAGCCTACTTTACCTCCCCTTTCCTCTTCTTTCAGTACAATCCCTAAAGTCAAAACTTCCTCAAATTTATACCTACCCCTAACAAAGATACAATTTTCAAGATTAACATATATCATCTTCCCATGTAGGGATTGAAAAGCTTTTAAGCTTTAAAAATATAAATGTTCTTTTCCTTTCTTTTTTACCTTCTTATAATTCTCTTGAGTTCCTAATAAGCATTTATTAAGCCCTTACTGTGTTGCCTACTGCTTCACTGGAAAACCTTTAGTAAAGGGAAAGACACTTTATTCTCAAGCAATCAATTTCCCATTTAGAGTGAACTTCATTCTCCTGCCCTGTAAACTTCCATCCACTATTCCTAGTTGGATAACCTAAAGCCATGTCAAACAAATGTAATCCTTCTTCCAAAATAGACCTACAAATATTTAAAGGAAGACACCCTCCTCCCCTCCAGTCTTCTCTTTTCTCATCCAAATTTCCCCAGATAATCTTCTCTTACGATTTTATGTCCTTTTGCTGCTCCTCTGCTTTCCCTTCAACTTGTCAATATCTTTCTAAAATGAGGCTCTATTTCCATTGTGCCTCTGTTCCTTTCTACCTCTCTGCTGGCAAATGAAATGAAAAGATTTTGTAGTGTATGTCAGGGACTTATTTCCTCAGTCTCCTCTGCAATTTTATGAAGAAATAATATATCTTTTTTTTTGAAGGCCAGTTGTAAAGCTGTTTTCTGCTTGCCCAAGCCCAGTCAGGGTTTCTAGGTAGGAAACCAAGATTAGTAATAGGATGGCTCCACTTGGACAAACAGGAATTATATCAAAAAAGCTTTGGTATCCTGATGCCAAAAATATTGAACTCCAGTGCCAAAGAGAAAAGTAGGAAGGAGATCAGTAGCCTGGTCAAAGGCTAGGCAAAAAGAAAACCAAAGTTTTCCTTTTAGCACAAAGTTGCCTTTTTGTATAGGAGCAGAATTTTCTAATAGCTGAGAATTTAGAAAACTCATTAAACTAATTATCTGTTAAAGAATATTTGGAATAGCAAATACAAACTGGAAGGGAGGGTTTTTAAACATTTGATTTAATTTAAATTGATCTGGGGGAAAGAGACAATATCTAAGCTGGATACCCCAAGGTCTATGGTATACAAAAGCCACCCCTTCCTGTGCAGACACAACTTGTTAACATGTTTGCTTTTCTATAGGTATATGATTTGATTTAAGAAAATTTCATTTGCAAAATGGATGAATTAAAAATGTTATCATATTACAAAAGATTTCTCAAGTTTTCAAAAGGATTTACTTCAGGGTTCTTTTAAATAGTGATTTTCCTCAGTTAAGCTAAAATATTACCTGATCCACAAAAATGCAAATTATTCACAGCTTTTTGCATCTACCACATCAAAGGCAGTACATGACCCTATTTCTTCCCTGATAGGTCCTATGTGGACATAGCTTTTAATCTTCTTCAATAGCTTGGCTATCAATCCTTCTAACTCTACTTAATAACCAGTTATTCAGTGCTAGCTACTATTTTCCATTACTTCAATCTCAGGTCTTTTCACCCAGATCTATTTTTTCAATACTGCATGAATCTCTCAATCCAGCAGATTCTCCACTAACTTCTTTTTCAGTAAAGCTTCCCACAACTTAGCATCATATGGTTTTTACCTTATTTTCCAGATATACCATGCAGGGAGGCTCAGAGGCCCCATGTCTCTGACAAATATCCCAAGCTTCATCAGCTCCCTTTGATCTTAAGAGGCCAAGAGACACGGCCATTTTCCCAGTAGGCTCTGCTCATTCAGAACCTGAAAGACTTTTCATTGAGGAGAGCTGTATTTCAGTCAATATGTTTTCATTGATATCTTTTCTGTGTCAAAAGCTTTAGTGGAGACATTTAAAGAATAGAAAAGAAATAGAAGAGGTAGTCCTTGCCCCCCAATCTTACAAGTTAGTTAGAAGGAGAAAATATAGCCACACATATGAAATAACCTGGGCATAACTACATATCAATAACAAGCATATCATCCTACAAAAACTGAATTCTAAAATCCTAATAAGATGTTTAGGACAGAAATTAAAAGATCTGGTTAATGTTAATTAGGGATGGCTCACTTCAGGAAGTCCATTGTCTTTAAGACCACTATATCATCAATTCCACAAAGAAAGGAGATATATGAAAAAAGGGCAAGATTCCAAATACACTTAACTAGTACAAAAGAGGCTTGGCCCAAATCTACCAGATATCACTTGGTTTCATGTTTCCTGCTCAACCAACTTTGACCACATAATGTTCCTGCTGTTTTGGCAAAGGACAGAGTCAGGAGCATGGATGGCATCCAGCTGGCTTAAGTTCAATTTTGACAAAACAGAAGCAGTAGGAATTGGAGATAAGTATAGGGATAGAACATGAAGTTAAGGTTATTCCCCCTAAGAAAAAAACTCAGACAAAAGTTTGGATTTGATATTTACTTTTGCTCCTGTTTCTCAGTATTCTTCTAGTAAGAAAGTGCAATAGCAATTGCTATGAGCAAAAGATATGGCCCAAGTCTCAGTTAAATGGATTCCCTTTTCCAAATAAATCCAATTCTTCCCTAGAGGGAGTGATACCTACAATAGTCTTCATCCATCTGGTCCAGTCCTCTTCCCCAGATAGTATGGCATCTTGCCCACCCTATATAAACTTTCTTTTACCTTTGTCCATGAAGATGTTTAATTGTAGATTTAGAACTAGACCTGGAAGTAAATTTACTCCAGGGATTCTTAATCTGTAGTCCTCAGTCTTTTAGGGGTCTAAATATCTCCTTTGCGAGAGATTTCAGGAGGTTTGTGAACTTCAGAAGAGGAAATTACAACTTTATTTTAACTAATCTTAATAGAAATGTTAGCATTTCTTTCAATTATTTCTTTAAAAATATTACTTTGCAAAGGGGTATGCATACTTCACCAAACTTCCAAAGCTAAACAAAGGTTAAAAACACCTTAACTAATTCAATCAATTTAATTTATATAAAAGAAGTTTAGGCCCAGAGATGTAGATGATTTGGCTCAGGCCACAAAGGTGGGGATTCAAACTTAGGACAGATGACTTTAAATCCAAGATTCTTTTCTACCTTTTCTAAGGATCCTCTCCAATCTTCCTTGTCTTAAATAGGAATGTTTAAATTTTTTATGTTGCTTGATACTAGTCTGTGACTTTGGTTTCCACTGGTATGTGAGAGATGGCATTGGAGGGGGGTTGGTGATGGATAGAAAATTTCCACTACTCAGACTGTCTTCCTGCATTGCTGCAGCAGAAGCAAACAGGAGAAAGACTTACATAAAAAGGGGAATAGGGAAAATAGATCAGATTGTAAGTAGAAATGTGGGAGAGACAGAAAATGGTGATTCTCTGATGGTTCTATATCTGGCCTGGGTTTCTCAGGAAGAAATTACTGATATCTTTAAGGAAGTTACTATAATATCCAAGGGCTCCTTTCCCCACACCTAAACCCAGGCAAAGCTAACTGTTTAGTTGAATTCTTTTTAAAAATATTGTTCTACTGTGAACAAATTGACTCGATTCAATTAATACTAGCTTCTCTATCCCCTGCCTACTGCATGTCTGCTCAATTACCTCACCCTGAATGAGCAAACCAGGATGACAGAAAAGTAAAATGAAAATATTGTAATATCAACTAAATCCTATTGCTGATGACATCAATCAATAAAGGATGGATAGATGGATGTATGGAGAGAAGAAAAAGAAATGTTAGCTTTAAATTCACAGTATACAAGGGAGGGGGTGAAAAAAAGGAAATGGAAAACTTGAGAAATGTTTCCAGTCCCTTTTTTCTTCCTTTCTTCCACTAAACCAAACCAATAAGCAAGTGTTAAGTATCCAGTACATGGTAAACACTAGGATAGATGCTGAGAGTTTAGATACAAAACAAGAAATAGAACTTCCCTTCATGAAACTTACTTTCTACTTATCTACCGATAAAATAATTTTAGAAATAAAAAATACTACTAATAAGAGAGGGAAGTACTAAAAATATAAGTACATGTGGCACATAAGCTAAGCCTTGAATGAAGTTAGGAATTCTAAATACATTGAAATCATGGGAGATAGTCTGTGTACAATAGTCTGGGGTAGAAGATGCTTACTTTGTATTTTGGAGAACAGTAAAAGTAAGTGAAACAACAGATTATATATATATTTTTTTACAGGTCTCAGTCTTGTTGTGCACTATTTTGTTTTCATTTTTGGTGTCATTTCTATTTGTTTTTTACACTATTTAATAACTCTGATTAAGCATAAAACATTTCTCCCCCCCCCCAAATTTCACTTCATTAATTAGGTTCTTTCAATAGTTTTTGGAATCTACCATATATACTATGTTTGTCCATGTATAGCCTCTTCTTCCCTCCAACCATGTGCATGGAGCCAAGAAACAATTTATATACAAAATAATACACCACATAAAAGATAATAGTACTGACAATACTAGAAATGAGACTAAAATCAGTCTTTAGATTGCTTTGTCCTTATAGGAACTAAACAAGAAGTTGTTTCTCACAAATGACCATTGATTCAGAGCATTTGAAAAACATTATATTAACATTATAGCCACTTTCTAATATATGAAGAAAGCACAGAGCAAGTTTTTTATCTAGAGCATAGGCAGAGAATGGAGGCCACTGGAAAAATATAGAATACTTTTATCTTGTGCCTTATCCTCCGTCCCTTCAGCACTTTTTCTAGGAGAAGTTGGCTGTTTTCCAAATAACCCTATGAATCCAATCTATCAATACAGGAGTATCTAAACTTTTTTAGCTTGCAACCTTGCTTTTGATGCTATAAGTCAGCTATTGGTGTTTCAGCTAGATGGCTGAAGCACAATTCTGTTCTAGTATATTCACACTCATATTTATTTATAGCCATGAATGTCCAATGGTGCATTCAAAACAAGGAAGCTTCCTTGTCAAGATCCAACCTATACTACCCAAACTAATTTACTTATTTAATGCCATACCAATCAAACTCCCAATAAATTATTTTACAGATCTAGAAAAAATAGTAGCAAAGTTCATTTGGAAGAACAAAAGGTCAAGAATTTCAAGGGAATTAATGAAAAAAAAAAGGCTGATGAAGGTGGCCTTGCTGTACCAGATCTAAAACTATATTATAAAGCAGAGGTCATCAAAACCATTTGGTACTGGCTGAGAAATAGAGTGGTTAATCAGTGGCATAGGATGGGATCACAGGACAAACTAGGCAATAACTATAGCAATTTAGTGTTTAATAAGCCCAAAGACCCCAGCTTCTGGGATGAGTACTCACTATTTGACAAAAACTGCTGGGAAAATTGGAAACTAGTGTGGAAGAAATTAGGACTTGACACACACCTAACACCACATACCAAGATAAGATCTAAATAGGTTCATGATTTAGATATAAAGAGTGATATTATAAGCAAATTAGAGGAACATAGTATAGTTTATCTCTCAGACCTGTGGAGATGGAATAAATTTATGTCCAAAGAAGAACTGGAATTCTTAATTGAACACCAGGTAGATAATTTTGACTATATTAAGTTAAAAAGTTTTTGTACAAACAAAACTAATGTAGATAAGATTAGGAGGGAAGCAATAAATTGGTAAATCATCTTTACATTTAAGGGTTCTGATAAAAGTCTCATTTCTAAATATAGAGAGAATTGTCTCATATTTATAAAAATTCAAGCCATTCTCCAATCAATATATGGTCAAAGGATATGAACAGACAATTTTCAGAGGATGAAATTAAAACTATTTATAGTCATTCGAAAAGATGCTCCAAATCACTATTGATCAGAGAAATGCAAATCAAGACATCTCTGAGGTAGCACTACACACCTGTCAGATTGGCTAAAATGACAGGAAAAGATAACAATGAATGTTGGAGGGGAGGTGGGAAAACTGGGACACTGATACATTGTTGGTGGAACTGTGGAATGATCCAACCATTCTGGAGAGCAATTTGGAACTATACTCAAAAAGTTATCAAACTGTGCATACCCTTTGACCCAGAAGTGTTTCTATTGGGCTTATATTCCAAAGAGATCTTAAAGGAAGTAAAGGGCCCTACATGTGCAAGAATGTTTGTGGCAGCCCTTTTTGTAGTGGCTAGAAACTGGAAACTGAATGGATGCCCATCAATTGGAGAATGGCTGAATAAACTATGGTATATGAATGTTATGGAATATTATTGTTCTGTAAAAAATGACCAACAGGATGATTTCAGAGAGGCCTGGAGAGACTTGCATGAACTGATGCTGAGTGAAATGAGCAGAACCAGGAGATCATTATACACAGCAACAGAAAGATTATATGATGATCAGTTCTGATGGACATGGCTCTCTTCAACAATGAAATGTTTCAAACCAGTGCTAATTGTTCAGTAAAGAAAGCCATATACAGGGCGGAGCCAAGATGGCGAACTGCGGACAACTTTCTCTGTGAACTCCCTCCGACATTCCCCCAACCCAGACAAAGTAAGCCTTAAAACTGGTTTCCGAGTGAGGTCCTCGCCAAGCATTTGGACTACAACGCACTTCTATAAAAGATCTACCTTGAAAGAACTCCGGAGAAGGTTAGCCTCAGGGGAAATCGGCCGCTGGTCGCGATCGGACTCCAGCCGGGGCGGAAGTCAGGGCTGCGATAGAGGGGCAGATTTTGGGCACCCAGGAAGCCCCTGGGAGACGCCTGGGCCACTTTGCTCTGCTTGCGGGCAGGTGCTTTGGCAGATCTGCCTTTGGAAGGGTGTGGATGAGAACAGCTGAAAACGTGGTCCTGGTGCGAATCTAGCCCGACCAGCCTCAGACCGGAAGTCAACTCGGCAAACTGCCCCAGGGCAAATATA
Source organism: Myrmecobius fasciatus (assembly GCA_023553655.1). Classification (NCBI taxonomy): domain Eukaryota; kingdom Metazoa; phylum Chordata; class Mammalia; order Dasyuromorphia; family Myrmecobiidae; genus Myrmecobius; species Myrmecobius fasciatus. Next base: position 113,463 of record JAJPUD010001690.1, on the reverse strand, counting down.
AATTGTTGCAGTTTTCTCGGCTTTTGACCAATATCCCAACTTTAAATCATGAGCAAGAAGCAGAAGAGAGCTCTCACCATAGAAAGCTTTTACGGAGAAAAAATAGAACAGTCCCCAGATCCTGACATTATGAAAACAATCCCAGATGAAGCCACAAAGGCAGACTTAAGTTGGTCTCCCTTTCAGAAGGCTTACCTGGATGATTGCATTAAGAATCTCAAAAGAGAGCTAGAAGAAGAATGGGAAAATAAATTGAGATCAGAACAACAGAAATAACAAAAACTGGAAAATAGGACTGGTGAATTGGAAAAAGAAAACAGTTCACTGAAAAACAAAATTGGTGAATTGGAAAAAATCACCAATTCACTGGAAAATAAAAATGGTGAACTGAAAAACAAAATTGGTGAATTGGAAAAAGACAACAATTCACTGAAAAACAAAATTGGTGAATTGGAAAAAGACAA
>JAJPUD010001690.1:45320-106042 GCA_023553655.1 Myrmecobius fasciatus | reverse complement strand
TCTGGAGAACAATTTGGAGCTATGCTCAAAAAGTTATCAAACTGTGCATACCCTTTGACCCAGCAGCATTTCTATTGGGCTTATATCCCAAAGAAATCATAAAGGAAGGAAAAGGCCCCACATGTGCAAGAATGTTTGTGGCAGCCCTTTTTGTAGTGGCTAGAAACTGGAAATTGAATAGATGCCCTTCAATTGGAGAATGGCTGAATAAATTATGGTATATGAATGTTATGGAATATTATTGTTCTGTAAGAAATGACCAGCAAGATGATTTCAGAGAGGCCTGGAGAGACTTACATGAACTGATGCTGAGTGAAATGAGCAGAACCAGGAGATCATTATGCACGGCAACAACAGTACTATATGACGATTAATTCTGATGGACATGGCTCTCTTCAACAATGAAATGTTTCAAACCACCTCCAATTGTTCACTGAAGAAAGCCATATACACCCAGAGAGAGGGATGTGAAATGTGGACCACAACATAACATTCTCATACTCCTTGATTGATGTTTGCTTACATTGTGTTTCCTTTATCTGATATATCGTTTGTGTAGATAAGATTTTTCTTGCACACCAATGATAAGTTTGGAAATATGTATACATATATTCGATTTGCCAATATTTTAACATAATTAACATGTAGTGGATATCCTGCCATCTAGGGGAGGGGTGGGGAGTTGGGGGGAAAAATTTGTAACGGAAAGCTATGTAAGGGTTGTTGTTGAAGAATTACCCACACATATGTTATGCAAATAAAATAAAAATTAAAAAAAAAAAAGAAAGCCATATACAACCAGAGAGAGGGATATGAAATGTGGACCACAACATAACATTTTCATGCTCTCTATAAACTTGCATTGTGTTTCCTTTGTCAGATTTTTTTTTCTTGTAGTTATGATTTTTCTTGCATAGCAAGATAAGTGTGGAAATATGTATATATATACATATATATATATACAGATATATTCTATTTATCAAGTATTTTAACATAATTAACATGTAGTGGACTTCCTGCCATCTAGGGGAGGGGTGGGGGCTGGGGGGGAATTTGTAACAGAAAGCTTTGTAAGGGTCAATGTTGAAGAATTACCCATACATATGTTTAGCAAATAAAAAGCTTTAATAAAAAAAAAAGAATTTGGATGCTATTAAAAAAAGAGATCCAACCTAGAAGAAGCTGTAAAGCTTACTGGTTTTTCCATAGGCTCTTCTTTTACTTAACTGTTTCTATCTCCTATTCTGTTCCTGGCAACACCAATCTTTGAGACCAGTCTAAGCAAAACTGCCTTTTCTTGTTCCAAGCTTGCCATTTCTTTGGTTCATACTTTCTTTGAAGATGTGAAAAGAAATAAAGTCTTTATTTCAAAGGTTTTCCTTTTCAACCACTGATAAAGGAGAAGTCACAATAAAAACAGTAATGATGTCAATTAAAAAGTTGAGTATACAGAGGTGATTTAATACCAAAAAGAAAGTTTAAAACAAGCTATAGCACTGCATAATTAAGGGCTGATGTTAATAAATTTGTTCTTCATCAAGACCTAGGATCATCTAAAGACCTCTTAAAAATTTCTAAATACATTGAAAGAAATTACACAAATAGAAAGATATATTGCTAATAAATGGCCCATTCTGACCTCCAATTAATACAGAAACTTCAGAAAGCAGAGGTTTTTTCCACTAGGGATGTTGTTTAACAAAGTGAAATAAAGCAAAGGATATGAATCAGGAGACATGAATTCAAATCCTGGCTCTGTTACTTACTAGCTTTGTGACATTAGACAAGACACATCACCTCTGTAAGCCCCAATTTCCTTCATGTAAAATACAGATTATAATACTTAGCTAATAGTATTGTTATTGGGAAAGCACTTTAAAAACTTGACATATTTTAGAAGCATGGGTTCTTATTAAGTTCCATTACCCTTAGGGTTCCAAATATCAAGCTCAGGCTCTGAACCAAGAAAGATGAAAAATGAAATGTTTTTAAATAAATTAAGAGTTGAAAAGGTACAAATAGAACCACTATTCAAACTCTCTCACCTCAGAACAAGAGAAAGCTCTAGGATGTAGGCTACAATTCAATAACTTGGCCTAACCTAGACATAATTTCCTTATTTGCCTGAAAAAAAACAATTTACTAGAATGCAAGATGTAGTAGTCACTGTTTCATTAAGTGGGTATTTGAATTTGAAAAGTATCTTTCATAAGGATGTAAAGATGTATGTATCAGTACCTCGTGATTGAGAATGCATCAATCTAATCTCATTCTTTCTGAGCTAAGCAATGGAGAGAAGAGAAAGGAGTGCAGACAAGTAGATAGTTTGGTTTTTGAGTCCCTTTTTCTACTTTTGTTTTCTTTTCCAATAGTTTATACACTGTCTTATGGTATTTAATGCTGCTATCTTACACAGTTATTTCAACTCAGAGTCATCATTTAATAGATGTTTGCTAATTACAGCCTATTGATTTCAATGATAGCACACACACAAAGATTGCTTCCACTGACTCTGTTACTGCTACATGTTCACTTATATAAAGCAGATCAATGCCAGGGGAACAAAGTATTCTTTTTCTTTCAAAAAAGTGTGGCTGAAAAAGTGAGAAACAAATTGCTCAAAAAAAGAGAAACAAGTCAGAAATTTCCCCAAACCTCTAAAAACTCCACCCTGTATTTGACAAACCAAAGATGAGCAAGAATTGTGCCACATCCTGGAAGAATATTCTTATTAGCCCATCTGGGAATATTCACTCCCCATATATACCTCAAACCTGGCCTACGTTTTGTTTACTTTTTTTGGGGGGGTGGGAGTAGGGAGAACCATGAGCTAAAACAATCAAGACTTTGCCCAAGGGTACCAAATTTAGTGAGATTAGTAGTACTTCCAGTTTTCACCAGTATTTAACAAATGAGTTTAGCAACTAATTAGGGAGAATAATTGGTTAAAATAGGAAGTAATCAGATGGTAGACTGGGGGACCTAGTACTGGGTCCCCTTCTAAGCAATAGACTCACACTATTATGGAAGATCTCTTTATCTTCCTTAAAGATTGTGGTCACCAATACTCAACTAAAAGCATAGTTTGTCACACTTGCCCCAGGTACAAAAATTTCTACTTATGGCTTTGAGGTAATCTATCTCAAACATTTATAGGAGGTATCTGAGCCCATGGAAACTATTATTATTATTGACAAAGAATCATAGAGATTTCCCCATTTACTTTGCAAAGATAGTCCAGTTCTAAAATGAGAGTCAAGAGGATTCAATTGTAATCCAGTGCATGTTATTTAATTAAATTATTCTAGGCAAAGCACTTATCTGATAGGAGAGGAGAGAGGGAAAGAAGTGGAGATGGAAGAGGTGGGGAGGGGAGGGGAGAGAAAAGGAGAAGAGAATGGGATAGATAGGAAGGATCCTAATCCTTTTTCTACGACAAATTTCATTCAAAGTGTTATGTTGAAATCTTTCCCAAATCATAGGGATTCACATTGTGGTACTATGTTATACATAATATTTTCTGAAATTCTAGGAACCCTCTAGATGGGTCCAAAATAGACTCACCTAATACTTAATTCCACACGACAGCAGGTTGGATTACAAAAATAGTTCAGTATATTTAGATGACTTTAGACTAGAAAGAGTTCACACTCAGCACAAATTTTACAGTTGCTTTGCCTGCATAAGGATTACAGGATAATTCTGTAAGCAATATTTCTGTGCAGAACAGGGTTCGTTCAGCAAACATGTATCTGTAGTAAATATAGAGAAATTTCTGAGAAATATTGTTCTTTTATCATACTCCTCTTTCCCTTTATTACACAACTCTTTCTGTTTATTCTTTAATTTTCTATCTATATTTGTTTCTTCCATCTTTTCTGTTTCTTTAAAGAATCTTCTCCCCTCTTCCCAGAGAGTGCACCTTCTCTTCCTTTCATCATTCTTCTTACCATCCCTTTCTGTTACTCCCCATCTTCATATAAATTTCAACCCCTCCCTTGTTTCCTTCCATCCAACCCTTCTTAAAACCAAGTTTTCTCTACCCCACCCCCCTCCTATGACCTCAGCTTGCTAAGCCTATCTCTAGCTCAAGAAACACAGAGGGCAAGTTGTACAGCAGAAGGATTTAATTGCATGTCAAAATTAAATCTCTTTTGATGAAGAACAATTCAACTACAGCTCTGCCTAATCAAATTAACAAAGTCTTTTTTGATTTTCAATTATCTTCTTCACTAGAACACTTTATCCAAGGTTCCTGTGATGCAGCTTGACAAGTCCCGAATTAACAATGAAGGTGGCTCACTGCATGGAAAGTAATGACCATCACATCACCCCTACCCCAATCTGCAGCTACCAACACCAAATACCACAGAGGAAAGGGTAAGGTTATCAAAGCAAAATATCTAAATAGACTACTAGTGTTTGTTCATAAACTACTCTGCCAAAATGAAAACACTTTCTAGGTATATCTTACCCACCTCTGGGGAGAATATTTATTGTATTTTCCTCCCTTTAAAGCAAACGAGGCAGGAAGAATATATAATAGACAAAGTGTCATAGAATAAGTTCATTAAAAAGACGAGTTCTGATCTCAGATCCTAAGGATTCAAGTCTTTAAACTTTTTAAAATAATATTTTAATAACTGTATTTCAATGTAATTGATTTCCTTTGTAACTGGGAGGCAATAATGAGTGTGAAACTACTACAATCTTCCAGAAATGTGGCTTGAAGCCAAAAGGATCTGGGTCCTGTTCTGTCGGATCTGCAATAGGCAACAAAGTCAACTCCTAACAGATGACTGACTGCTCAGGGAGATTGAGCTCTGAAACAGCCTAATCTCAAACCTGGCCTTGTCACAGGGGACAAAAACAGCTCATGGTACGTGACTGTGAAAGGAAGCAGAGAGGGTAAGTTACTTGGTACATCTCAGAGTCATCTAAGACTTGTGCTCCACAATACCCCATAATAGTGTGTGGCAGGAATCAAATTAAAATGTAATTGGGAAATGCTGAACAAAAGAAATAAAGATACAATAAAATGCAGATTATATTACATTTTAAAATAAGTTAATATGCATTGCTCAAAGATCTTTATGTACAGATTAGTGACTCCTTTTTCTACTTGACTTTAACATCACTGCTCAAAAATGCTTGAAATAAGCAAGATCTCTGATATTTAGTCATGGCCAATCAAAGCTGCAAGTGGGGACAAGGGCAACTCTTGATTAGAGAATGAGACAGAGATAGATAAGGGGCCAAGGTATCTTTGGAAAATCAAGTCATAGAGGCAGAATCTAGGGTACCAGAATGAAAACCAATTCCCTTTCCCAGACCAGTATGGGGCACTAGGAACCATTATTCTCATACATCACTGTAGTAAGGCAGTGGCAGTGAAATGCAGACTACAGTAAGAACAGAATTTGAGTCTGGCTGTATCATCCGATAATGTAGGAGGGGCAAGCTCTTGGCCCTAACAAAAAGTTTTAATTCAGAAACTGAGGCTAGAGATATGAATAAACAGAAGAGCAGAGAAATGGAAAGGAAAACACATTTATATAGTGCCTACTTTGGGCCAGGCATTGGGCTAAGCACTTTTTATAAACATCTCATTTGAATATATTTGAAGAAGAAAACTAATATAAATTAGTCCTTTTGATTAAAGGGAAACCCAAGAAATAAATCCAGAAGAAATGAAGAGTAGCTCTAAAATAATCAATATAAGTAAAGCTTAAGAAAAAAAAAGAGAATGGCTTTAAGAGTAGATAGAAGAAATGAAGCAAGAGGGAAAAAATGAAATTAGAGCTTTTCCAAGACAAAAATTGAAGAAAGTATAAACAGTTTAGATCAGAAAGAAGAAACACCTGACCAAAGAGCTAGACAGCTCAGTAGATAGAGCTCTCAGCTTAGAATCAAGAAGATCTAAGTCAAAGCCAGTCTTGGGCACTTACTATTTATGTGTTCCTGGATAGGTTACTTTATCTCTATTTTCCTCAGGTTCCTCATCAGTAAAATGAAGATAATAATAGCACCTACCTCAGAAGATTCTTTTGAGGATCAAATGAGATAATAATTGTAAAGTACTTAGCATAATGCCTTAGACAGAGTAGGAGTTATATAAAGGCTACCGATAATTATCCTTCCCCTTACTATTATTATTATTCTTATGTAGGGTACATACTAAAAAATAGAATGATTCAAGAAATACATAGTGATTCTATAAGACAACAAGAAGCACTAGAACAAAATCGGAAGACTGGAAAATTTGAACATAAGTGGTATCTATTATCAAAAACAACAACTGAAAAACAAATCAAGGTGAAATAATTTAAGATTTCCTGAAATCTTTGAAAATCATGGCCAAACAAAAATAGAAACTGCTGAGAAAGCTAGAAAGCAGTCTAACAGAAATTAGGTTTTTGACAAATCATACCATATACTACCCTAAATTCCTTGTGGACATAAGATCTAAATACTATAAAAAATTAGAGAATAACAGGAAAAGATGCCTTTCACAATTACTACAGATAGGGATTAATTCTTGGACAAACAAGGTATAGAAATAATTTTAAAAGATAAAATGGACATCACATAATATTTAAGCTTTTACACAAGCAAAATTTACACAAGCAAGAATCAAAGGATAAACAGTTAATGATAACTTATTAACAGTCTATGTGGCAAATTTTCTTGACAAAGGTCTGATATTACCTATGTATTGGATACATTATGCATATATGTATGCATGCATGTGTATACATATATATACTAATATATGAACAAGGAAGCTATTCTTCAATAGATAAATAGTCAAAGGATGAGAATCAGTAATTTTCAAATAAAAAAACAAGGTATCAATAATCATATGAAAAATTCTCTACATCATTATAATAAGAGAAATGCAAATTAAACCAATACTGAGGTTCTACCTCATCTTCATCAGGTTGGCAAAAACAACAAAACAGGAAAAGATCAAATTGTTTAAGAGGACTAATACTTCTGGTAAAGATGTGAATTAATCCAACTGCTTTGAAACAGAATTAGAAATTCTATCACTTTTGTCACTAAACTTCTCTTAGTCTTAGTAACATTACTAGGAACATATCCCAAAGAGGTAAAGGACAGAGGGCAAGGACCCATATCAGAAAAAAAAAATATTTATAGCAGAACTTTTTTTTGTAATAGCAAAAAAAAAGAAAGAAAAAGAAAAAAGGAAAAAAAAGGAAACACAGTAGGTGTCACTCAGCTAGGTAACAAACAAATTAAAGAACACTGGTTTAATGAACTGTCATTGTATTAAATAAAATAATGGCTATAACTCAGAGAAATTTAGGAAGACAAGTCTAGAATTTGGCTTAGATATAGGAAGACCTGGATTTCAATCTGATTACTGAAACTAATAGTGAATAACTTAACTTCTTAAGTTATTTTCCTTGGTTTCCTTATCTTTAAAATAAGAGAGTTGGATTCAATGATATCTAAAGTGCAATGCAGCACTCAATCTATGATTTTATGACTCTACAATCATATGAACTTATGGTATGGGCTTTAGGGTCACTATCCCAACTCCTTTTTCATACTGTCTGGTCCTTCTAAAGCTACAGGGTTGAGCATATTTTTCTAATGCTATTGTTCACAAGTTCACACTGGTATATCCCCTCCATCCAATGATTATCAGTTAATATCAACTAGTCAGCCAAACTTAACTAGCTTTTAGAAAGAGGAATTCACTAGCGTGGCATGTTAAGAATAACTGGTGAAAAATATCCCTCTCCTACACTTCTGTGATATATTTTCTTACTAGGTCATCCAGAGAAAAAGTGGACTCTCATGTGTAGAAAGCATAACATTTTATAAAAAGGCCACACTAATATAAAGAAAAACAAATTTGAAAGACTTCTGAATTCTAATCAATGAAGTAATGGACTAGGGTACAGAATGACCCGTAGATTTTTAGATAGAGCCAATAATGTTTATTTCTTTTTTTTTTTTTTCTTTTTTGCTGAGGCAATTGAGGTTGAGTAACTTGCCCAGGGTCACATAGCTAGGGAATGTTAAGTGTCTGAGACCTGATTTGAACTCAGGTCCTCCTGACTTCAGGGCTAGCACTCTATCCACTGCGCCACCTAGCTGACCCATAATGTTGATTTCTTTTGCCTAACTATTCTTATTTGTCAAAAGAGAGGACTTCCCAGGAGGACCTGAGTTCAAATCTGAACTCAGACACTTAACACTTCCTAGCTGTGTGACCTTGGTCAAGTCACTTAACCCCAATTGCCTCAGTAAATTAAAAAAAAAAAAAAGAGAGAGAGAGAGAGAGACTTCCAGGGGAGGGAGTGGAGTAGAGAGCAAGAGAGAATGAGGCTGGTGGACAGTGATAGTGATACTAAAAAGAAATAAAAAAGTTAATAAAACACTTGAAAATACTTTGAACAGGGCAGGAAACAGTTCAGAAAGAGGCACAGACAAAACAGAGTTGTTTTGTTATTATTGTGTTAAATTTAATATACACTTTAAAAAAAACTATAAGCAATTGACATTCAGTTTCATATAAAATCCTCTTTTTTCATTGACATTTTTCATGTACTTTAATATCCTATGAAATGAATTTTTAAGAAGAGGAATCAGGCTTTCCATCCTGAGAAGGGAATTAATTTCTAAACAAGGAGACTCTGGAACAAACACTCTCTTATCAATTCTATCTCAACACCATCTCTCACATTCATTCCTTCCTCTTCACTTACATAGGCAGTCACAACCATTATTTAGATCCTTATCTTTTTGCCTGATCCACTGAAATATTCTATTCAATGGTCTACCTCACATCTTTTCACACTCCAATTCATCTTTTAAAAAGCTGTCAAAGTGATAAATCTAAAGGACAGGTATCACCATATCACTTCTCTGCTCAGGAAATTTAAGTGCCTTCCATAAGACCTCTAAGTAGTAGGAAAACTGTTTTTATTTAAACACTTTACAATCTGATTCTAATCTAGTTTTCCATGTTTATTATATATTACTTTGCCTTTATGCAAACTATTTATAAATATAAATCTTGCTTTTTTTTAATACAATGCAATCCCTATTCTATCTCTGCCTTTGCACAGGCTACTTGCAAATTCTACAATATATTCTCTGCTTCACGTCTATCTCTCGGAATTCTAAGCTTCCTTAAAAACTTAGATCAAGTACCACCTCCTATATTGAAGCCTTTCTTGACTAGCCCTTCAGTTGACAGTAATCCTCCTAATCAATTTTATATATATTTATGCAAATTTATAAGTATATATATATGTATATATATATATATATATTTGATAGAATATAAGCTCCCCAAGGGCAAAAATTGTTCCATTTTCATATCTGCACCTTAATACCTCATATAATGATTGGAAAATAAAACTCAATAAATGACTTTTCATAATTGTTTGCTTGATTTCACAAAAGTTGTTTCTCCTTGCTGAATTACAGAATCACAGAGGAGACGATGCTTGAAAACAGACAAATAAAAAATAAGTGCAAAAATACTATGAAACAATTTGGTATTAGAAGAAGAAAAACTTTTGCAGAAAAAAGTTAAATCAATTGATAAGGATGTAAAGTACTGATTCTTTTAGTTTAAAAGGAGTAGGAGAAGAAATTTTGTTTAATAAAAACTGCTAAAGTTTGTGTGCAAATCTACAATTTTCAGAAATATATAAACAGTTTGATATTAAAATATGGTATTAAAAAAGACAAATTATCCTGAAAAGAATGCAAGGCAAGACTTTTCTGGGTAAATAGTATAAAGCTTTAAAGGGAGGTAAAATATTTTATTTATTAAAAACTTACAGAATTCAAGTATAAAGAAATGACCTCTGAAGACTACAGAATGGCTAGAATTTCAGAGCATTGTGATCACTGTGATCATTTACACATAACTGTTTTAAGGCTTAAAAGATTAAAACTCACAAAATAATTAATCATATAACTGGATTCTATGGGATAATTTAATTAGGATTGATTTTATAGGGAAGATTTTGTGAAATGAATCAATGAACAGCCAAAAATCTAGGATTTTAAACAAGTGAGAGTAGTGGTTAAAGATTGAAGAACCTGGCAAGTGAAAGTTTAAGATTGAATAAATTGAAGAAAATATAATGACCATATCTGATCTATATGGAGAAGAAGCAGGGAGGGGTGGCAGCTGAAAAGAAGCTGCTAGTTTCCTTCTAATTGACTAAAGAGATAATGGAACTCACTGGATAAGGACATCTGTGTCAGCTATGGTCCTTCAAATTGACCTAGAGCGGGAGAAAGCTTTAGCCTCTCAGATGCACATTTTGTTCTCTCACTTCCACTTCTGGATATGAAAGGGAAAAGCACAGTAGGGAGAGCCAGGGTTCTTAGCTGCTTTGCTGAGAGTCCTGTTTGCTATAAACTTATTGGTCAATATATCATTCTAGTGAGTGAATAGCTGGCTAGGCTTGTCTGCATTGCCAGAGAAAGCAAGCATGCTGAGCTTTGCAATTCTGTCTTAATGGGAATTTTAGCCAATTAAGAGTATGACACTTTCTCAGCACCCTTTTAAGGGTGACTGTAAATTGAAAAAGCTTGTAAATGTTTCTTTGTTTTTAGAAGAGAAAAGAATTTCCCTTGTGTGAGAAGTGTGACATACTATAGTGTGGGTGGGCCGTGTGTTACACAAGGTAAGAAAGTGAACAGAATGAAGAGACAAAGATTAGTGAAGAGATCTTGAAAATTTGGGTGCAATTCTACAGCACACAAAAATGGACCTTTAATAAAATATAGTTCTTTCAGGCTTTTCTGATAAAAAGATCAGAGCACAAACTGTGCAGACCTTTCCATCGAAGTAATATGATCACCAGGGTCATACCCCCAAAGAGAACAGAGTAAGAAGGGAAAAAACCCTTACGTACAAAAATATTTATATCAATTGCTTTTCTAGTTGTACAGAACTATAAACTAAGGGTGTACATGTCAATTATGGAATGGCTAAACAAATTATAGTATACGAATATAGAATATTATTGTGGTATAAGAAATGATGAAAGGAAGGAGATGGAGCTAAGGAAGGTGGGGGACTAGGGACTCAGGTGATCTCTGCCAACATTAACCTCCAAACAACTTTAAAATAATGACTCAAATAAAATTTTCAAGTGGTAGAGTCAAAAAAGGTTCATGTGGGAGAGATTTCAGGTCGGAGCACAGCAGGACCACCAGCAGTGAGTCTTGGAGGTAACTATGAGAGCAGCAGCAGCAGTTTTGAGAACTCTACACCCAGAGATGATAACTGGGTCAGACAACTGGTCAGAAAGAGATTATAAGGAACTCTTTGCCAGCACTGGCTGCAACTGGAGACAATTGGCATTCTATTACCCATTCATTAGGTCTGGGTTGTGGTCACAAGGGAGCAGGGGCCTTGGTCACAGTTCCAGAGCTAAGAGGATTACTAATAATTGCAGCTGTAGGAGAACTGGGGCTCTTCCTGGGTAAAGATCAGAGGGCAGACCAGAAAAGCAGAGGCTGCACCTCTCCCAGGTTAACACATCCCTGGAAGCACCAAAAACTTTCAGATTTAATTGAAACAGCAGATGAAAAATCCTGAAACTTCACACAATACTTCCCTACCTCCAGGTGAGCAGAGCCAAACTTTAACATAAAGCTAAATTTTTTTTAAAATACAGTACAAATTGATCAAACAAAAACAATTAAAAGTTTTTGACTATAAAAAGCTACTATGGTGGCAGAGAAGACAAGCTTAGAAGACAATGTGAAAATAGCTACCAAAAAATGCTTGTTGGATCAAAGGTCAGTAAGAATTCCCAGAAGTGTTAAAGAGATATACATGATAGAGGAAAAAGTGGGAAAAGAAATGAAAGTGATAAAAGAAAAATTATGAAAAATTATGATAAAAGAGACACAAAATAATATTACATAAAACAAAACTGATATAATGCTTCTTTTAGCACAAAAACCTACTGAAGAGAAAGACTTTTTAAAAAGTAGAAGTGATCGAATGAAAAAGGAGGTTAAAAATTCATTGAATAAAATAATTTCTTAAAATGGGTAAGTAGAAATCAATAACTCCATGAGACATCAAGAAACAATAAAAGAAACTCAAAAGACTAAAAATTAAAAGAAGACACAAAATATCTCTCTGGAAAAACAACTGACCTGGAAAGGAGATATAACTTAAGAATTATTAGACTTGAAAACCATGATAAAAACCCCACATATTATATTGCAAAATATATCAAGGGAGACTACCCTGATGTCTTAGATCCAGAAGATAAATTTGAAATGGAAAGAATCCACTGACCACCTCCTGAAAGAGATGCCAAAATTAAAACACCCAGGAATATTATATCCAAATTCCTGAGCTCCCAAGTCAAGGAGAAAATATAGCAAGCAATCAGAAAGAACAATTCAAATATCATGGAGCCACATTTTCTTACATAAAAGATATGCACAAGAAGAGCTTTTACAGTTGTTGGGAAAGGGGTGGGGTGTTGGGCAATGCTTGACCCTCATTCACATCAGAATTAATTCAAAGGGAGAAAAATATATATACACACTCAGTTGGACATGCAAATATAACTTACTAAATAGGAAATAGGAGGGGAAGGGGATAAGAGAAAAGAAGGATTATGAAAAGGAGGATAGATTAAGGAAGTGGTTAGAAGCAAAAACACACTTTTGAGAAGGACAAGATAAAAAGAGAAAGAGAGAAGGATAAATAAAGGAAAATGTGATGCTAACTACACAGTTAGTGATCATAACTGTAAAGTTGAATGGAATGAGCTAATCCACAAAATGGAAGGAGACAGCAAAATGGATTAGAAATCAAGACCCAACAACACGTATGTAAGAGACATGCTTGGAACAGAAGGATACACAAAGAGGTGAAATGAAGGACTGAAGTAGTGTCTGTTATGATTCAGTTGAAGTGAAGAGGTCAGGGATGGCAATCACGATCTCAGACAATGCAAAAGGAAAATTAGATGTAATTAAAAGAAATAACCAAGGAAGCTACATTTTGCTAAAATATATCATGGACAATTAGAGTAATATAAAAATTATAGCATATTTCTCTGGTAAAGGCCACATTTCTCAAATATAAGGAATTGAGTTAAATTCATAAAATATGAGCCATTCTCTTCATAGATGGTTAAAGGATATGAAGTTTTCAGAAGAAGAAATCAAAGCTATCTATAGTCATCAATAATGTTCTGAATCACTATTGATTAGAAAATGGCAAATTAAAACAACTCACACTTATTAGAAATGAAAAATACTGGAGGATATTATGGAAAATTGTTACATTAATGAACTACTGGTGGAAAAGTGAACAGGTTCAACCATTCTGAAGAACGATCTGGAATTAGATCTAAAGGATATAAAACTGCATACCTTTGATCTGGTAATTTCACTACTACATCTATATTCTAAAAATAGAATAAGAGAAAAAAGAAAAAGACCTTTATTTATAAAGATATTTTTAGCAATTCTTTTTATAATGGCAAAGAATTAGAAATTGAGGAAATACTTATCAATTGGGGAATGGTCAAATAACTTGTAGCATATGATTTTGTTGGAGTATTATTGTAGTATAAGAAATAGAAAAGGGGGGAGGTTTTAGAAAAAAACCAAAGCAAGAAATCTATGAATTGATGCAAAATGAATTGAGAAGAACCAAGAGGTCCTTGTGCATAGTAACAATAATGCTATAGTGGTGATTAAATGTGAGAAACTTCATTTCTGTGATAAATATGGTGATCCAAAACAATTCCCAAGGACCCATGGTAGGAAAAATGCTAGCCACCTCCAGAGAGAAAACTGATGAACTCTGAGTGTAAACTGATATATAATTATCTCACTTTTTTGAGATATGGCTAATATGGAAAAATTTTTTACATTATTTCATATGTAAGATCACTGACATAACCAAAAAATTATAAAAGAATATAAAAGGAAGATTTATATAAACTGATACAGAATTAAGTGGCAATAATAAGTACACTCTGCTTTCTACAAAAACAACAACATAAAATAAACGATTTTGAAAGACTAAGAAGACTTAAGGTCAAAGCAGTGTCTGATAGAGCAAGGGAAAAGAATAATCATTAATACTAAACATCTATTTTGTGCCAAGTGTTGTAGCAAGTACATCCTCACAACAACCCTAAGGCAAAGGTGCCACTATTATCCCCATTTTGCATTTGAGGAAATTGAGGCTTCAGAGATTAAGTAACTTACCCATAGTCACACAGCTAGGAAATTTCTGAAGCCAAATTTGAACTCAAATTTTCTTTACTTCAGGTCTTGGTAGCAATTACAAAAAAAAAAAAAAAAATGATGAAAGAGAGATAATGAAATCAATATAGAATTATCTTTACATTTTTGGATATGGCCAATGTGGGAATTTATTTTGCTTTATTATGCATTTTTGTTTTAAGGATTGTGTTTCATCTTAAAGGAGGGAAAAGTAACCACATGTGCAAGAATGTTTGTGGCAGCTCTTTTTGTAATGGCAAGAAACTGGAAAATGAAAGGATGCCCATCAATTGGAGAATAGCTGAATAAATTATGGTATATGAATGTCATGGAATATTATTGTTTGGTAAGAAACGACCAACAGGACGATTTCAGAGAGGCCTGGAGAGACTTGCATGAACTGATGCTGAGTGAAATCAGCAAAACCAGGAGATTATTATACATGGCAACAAGACTATACGATGATCAATTCTGATGGACATGGTTCTCTTCAGCAATGAGGTGATTCAAACCAGTTCCTATTGTTCAGCAATGAAGACAGTCATATACATCCAGAGAGAGGCCTGAGGGAACTGAGTGTGGACAACAACACAGCATTTTATCGCTTTCTGTGAATATTTCCTTGCATTTTGTTTTCCTTCTTAGGTTGTTTTTTCTTCTTCTCTCTTTCTAGATCTTATGTTTCTTGTGCAGTAAGATAACTGTATAGATATGTATACATATATTGAATTTGTCATATAATTTAACATATTTAGCATGTATTAGATTACCTGTCATCTAGGGGTGGGGGTGGGGGGAAGGAGGGGAAAAGCTTGGAACAAAAAAAAAGTTTTACAAAGGTCAATGTAGAAAAATCACTCATATGTTTTGTAAATAAAAAGCTTTTAATAAAAAAAAATAAAGATTTAAAAAAAAAGGATTGTGTTTCCCCTTATAGATAGAAGGGGAAGAGTTCTTGCGTGATCCATAGGCAATGGTCTAGATCAGCTGAACTGTTAACTAGGGGAAAAATTTTTTTTCCCTAGTTCTCTGTTCCCTAGTTCCCCAAAGTTTTCTGATAATTTTCTGATTTCTAAGGCACATTGGGAATTGAGATAAATATTTTAAGTAAAAAAATTCCCCAAGACATTAATGATCAAAGGCTATAAACAAGCCGTTCTCAAAGGAAGAAATCCAAGCTCTCAACAGGCAAATCATTAATAAGACATTTACAAATTAACAATTTTTGAGATCTCACCTAACCCTATGCAATTGACAAAGACGGAAAAAAAGGAAAATGTTTAAGTGGAAAGATAGTCATATTTATATAGCACTGATAGAGCTGTGAAATACTCTAGGCAGGAAAATAATTTAGTTGTAGGTATATGGGTAGTGATAGTGATGGAAATAAGTTTAAAAAAGGAACATTAGTGAAATTTAAGAAACAATCACAAGAGAACTAAGTTCTGTTAAGAAGGGAATATGGCAAGTAAATATTAACACTACAACATTAAATTTAAAACAGGGAAAAAAGAGTAATCTGTATGTGTACAATAGATTTATGGTTTCACATATAGTCCTCTTTTTCTGGCTTTTTTGTGCATGTTCATATATGTTGATGATTAGTAGTTAATAAAAAGGGAAACTTAAAAATCATTAGTTAAAAGAACTTATGTAGTAATTCTTCAGAACAAATTCTTTCAGAATTTCAACAAAAACTGAATCAGTATCATAGACACCAAAACCCAACTGACTAGGAAGTTTGATAAGCAATGTATATTAAGCCTTTCTTTTTAGGCTTATTGTTTGGGAAGTTTCTTCTGACATATAAACTGTCTCCTTTCCAGTCCTTGTGACAATGGGTGAGAGTTTTTGTTCTTTTTTTTCTTTCTCTTTTTACAATATCATTTCCTTTTATTTCCCCTATTTTACACAGTGAATGTCAAAAGTTTAGTTTATATTATATCCACTACTCAAAAACTAGGTCCTCATTTGAGATCAGAGCTTGAAAGGAAATGAAAATATGGCCTGTTTTCATAAAGAGGGATGATTTGTTTGTTTTTAAATCATTAGGACTTAACAAAAAAATACACGACCTACTTTTGTGCCTCCTCTTTGCCTTATAATCCAGTAACATTCAATTTAAAAAGGAGTTATAATATTAGGCAACTACACTATACAAGGCCATAGGAATACAAAAACAAAACAAAGTTTCATTGCTCAAAGAGCTTACTTTCTTAAATTTCTCACCCTATACTTGCTTTTTAAAGCTGATAGATACCCATATTTCCTCTAGCTAAAATGCTTTTTGAAAAAAAAAAAACTCCAATAGTGTAGTTAAATTGTGTTCTAACTTCCTACATCTGAAGGCAAAAATATCACTATTCCTCCCTTAGTGACAAAAGGCATAGCAGTAAAAAGTACTTAATTTGTATTAGTATCTTTGATCAAAGATTTAGCCAATTTTTTCCCCTTTTGAAACAAAATCTTACATTTTCTTGACAGAAAATTAATTGCTGCTGATTAAATTTCATTGCCCATGGAACACTCTTTCCCTGGAGGAATCCCACCCAGATGGCTGATTTCTATACCAACTTTCCAAATATTCTGTGATGAATGTAAGTATACCTAGACCTGCCGATTCCTGAGATCTCTCTGTGTTTTGGAATCAATTTGATTATTAGAATATCTAGCCAGGCATGCAGTCCTACAAGGGGAATAGGACTGAGCAATTGTCCAACACTTGCTCTTTCACTTTAATGATATTCAATGAAATGATCTATTAGGTTCCTTCCATGATCTAAGAATGAGCTCACAAAATGATCTTCCAGTTCATTTGAAGGTTACCAAAAAACTTCAGAATTCTTTTGCTCAAACACTTGGTCCTAAGCTCAGAGAAATCTATTCTTCCTTATGACAGCATGGGAGAGTTGTTTCAGATTCCTAAGAGTTGAAAAATTTTCCTTAGTATCAGGTATATGAAATTGAGACCATTTAGGAGGACAAGGGCAGAGAGACAAGAAATAGACTTCAGTGAGAATTAAGATTTTTTAAAATATAACTAGCTTTGTACCACAAAGTGGAATATAGAAAATGAACTGCAGACTTCAAATCATCAAAATGCTTCTACATTAAAGAAAGACACTGGCAGAAATGGAAACTCTGCAACGAGGGGTGAGGGGTACAATGGCTTACAGAAGTGGGAGGAGTTGAGAAAAGTTAATTTTACCCCGAACTAAATGAAAACAAAGCCATGTATGTGAAATTCCACAGAGCACCTGGGAACCCAAAGATCAGCCTGCTTATTTTTCATTCAGCACAATGGGGCCAACATCCAATGACCACTCCACTGTAAGAAAAGGAAGTAATTGGCAGGCAGCCAATCAGACTGCAAACACCAGCTGCTGGGACAGACCCACATACACATCACTATCCTACCACCCCCTATTACAGCATTTCTGGATTTTTGCCAGCTGTTGTTTGGCCAAGAGTCAAATGGCAGAGAGCCATTATTAGGGGATGTTTGAGATGGAATGTGTTGGGGGGGGGGAAACTGTAATCACTCATCATTCCCACTTGTTTTGAATACACATAGCCCAACAAGATCTGTACTAAGCTATTATGTCCCTAAGAAACCTCGGGTTAGAGTCTTTCCTTGGTTCATCTCTGTCCTCTGCCTGCCCAATATAATATAATATGACTCCAGTCAGATTCAAACACATCACACTTAAGATCCAAAACTATCCATTTTTCTCAGCCCTTGTCCCAAACACACAAGAAGTTGATCCAGAAATAAAGAATATGTGTGGGAAAATAATGGTGAATGGGGCAAAGGCAAGGAATGGGCAAGCAAAAACTGGGAAATGGAATTGTCTAGGGGTACCACTGACAAATTTGAAATTAACTGTAAGGAGCCATTTGTGTTTTCACTTGAAGCCCTTGGCTCTCAGAATGGCACAGCAGGATGAGGAAGGAGTCTTAGACAAGTCAGAACCCCTGTGTTCAATGCCAGCCAATTATCACTCAGGCATTATGCTTAAAGGTCACTTAAAGAAGAGAACTGACTTTTATAAAATGATAACAAAAATGCTACTGAATCCATTATAGGATGGCAGAGACAAAAAAAATGGACAGATGAACCTCACATAATGAATGAGACCATATGGCAAATTGTTGACCTTGCCAGTCAAGGCAATGTCAGGATGGGCTAATCCTTAGGGACACTGTAGTACATACAGCTTCATGAAGAAAAAAGTTCTGGATTTTGAATCAAATCCAAGTGCTGGATCCAACTTCTGGAAGCCAACATGGTGGAGTAAACAATGAATTGTTGTAATTTTCCCATGTTCATTTACAGGAAATCATAAAATAGTGCCACAAGACAGGTCCCAGAGCAGTGAAACCAGCAAAGAGATGGGATGGAACAATGTGTTAGTCCAGAAAACTTAGAGGATCATCAGGATGGGTATGTTCCCCCTTCAGTAAGAATTGGAGAGATGGAGACCAGTACAGTCCAAGAGCAATACAGGAAGCTTCCCAGAACAGCAAGCTCCATCTCAGAAAACCACAGAAGATCTTGAGCCCTGGTGTGTGCCAGGTGCCAGGAGAACAGGTGAGTGCCAACATCAGGCTCTCCATGTAACTTGGCAAAGCCAGAGGGGTCCATCAACTCCAGATCCAGAAACCATAGAGTACTTCAGTGTAGCCCCAGGTAGGGAGGCAGTCTCTAACAATGGGACCTCCTCATGCTTCTACATGGCTTCAGGCAAGCAGGCATCCTCCAGCTGCCAGACCACCATCTGCTTCAGTGTTGCCCCAGGAAACACAGAAACAGCCAATCATACCTCAGCACAAGTTAGTCACCACTACTAGGACCCCAGCTCAGCCACAGGTAAGTTGTCAGACCCCCCACAGACCCCAGAAATGCCAGCTTCCCCACATCACTCTTCAGCACAGACGCAGACACAAAAGAACTTCGTGGGCCTGAGAGGAACATCAGTGGGGCCCCAGGTCAGGGTCTGCAAACCACTGGTATAGGAAGTCTGAGACAAACAATATTCCTTATAAACAGAGCTCAAATTTAAAAGAAAGAAAAAGGCCAAAGGCCTGGATCTAAATCCTAGCTTTGTTACTTTGGAGAAATCATCCAATCATTTCGTACCTCAGTTTCTGTAACTGTAAAATGAGAGAATTGGACTACATGTATTTGATTCTTCAACTCCCATCTAATCATGCTTTGTCCAGATTTTTTATTTTTTCCTCCATAGAAAATTTCTCATACAAAAGACTTGCAGAAACTCATGAAAAACAAAATCACACAATTTCAAACTTGATAGGGACCATTCCAATCTATAAATGAAAGGAATTCTGACAAGTGGACATCTTGTGGATATCTTGTGGATATCATGACAAGTGGATATCTTGTCTCTTCTCTTTTTTTGTCCAAATTAATTTTATTTGAAGAAATAGAATAAAAAGAAAAACAGAAAAGAAATACAAAACAAAATGAAACAAAAGAAAAGAGAGCATTATCGTGTACCCAGGAGAACACCAGGGAGAATTCAAAACATATAGCAACAAATACCAATTTAAGAAAGTATCTATATTAGTAGAAGAAATTATATTCACGAGTATCTGTCCTTTCCTTACTTCCCTGTAAATTGTTCTTTTGTTTTCTTCTGCACATCTTCTTTTAAACTTTATTCTCCCCCCCTTTTCATCCCTCCTCCACCCCAAAGAAGGCTATACTTAAGAAAGGATATATTTATATATGCATATGTAGATATATAAATGCACATACATACATACACACACACATAGACATACACATATCTCTCTTTCATCCCTCCCACTACACCCAAGCAAGCTGCAATTAAGAAAGCATATATTTATGTGTACATATGTGGACAGATACATACATACCCCACAAATACATATGTCTTTTCTATCCCTGCTGAATATTTCATTAAACTCTGCTCCATAACTTGGCTTACTATTACCTAACCTCCCCCCACCCAGGTATCCCTTCCTTATCTTCTTCTCTGGCCCTTCGCTTCCCTATCCCCCTATCGAGCCTCCCTTATTTTTTAATATATTTTGGGGGGTACTATACCCTTTATGGTATATATGTAGTGTTGCCTATTAAACCCATTCCTGATGTGAATAGATTTTCAGAACTATGAACCATTCTTCCCTCTCTAATGCCTCTGTTTCTATTCTTCTGCGCCTCATTTATAGAATATGATTACTATTTTACCTTTACTCCGCAAATTTTTCTTTTGAGCTTACCCTAAGGTTGATATAAATCTTAAAAATAAAGTATACATTTCCCATGTTTAAAAAACCCATAAGCAATGTGTCCATGTTTAAACAGTTTATCCATGTTGAGTTCCTTAAAACTGCTCTTTGAAATTAGCTCATATATTAAATTTTCTGCTAAGTTAGAGTTTGGTTGATAGAAAGTCCTGAAAATCTGCAAGTTTGTTGAATGTCCATTTTTTCGCATTCAAATTATAAATAATTTTGCTGAATTTGATATTTTTGACCACAGCCCCAGTTCTTTTGCTTGTCTATAGATGTGACTCCAAGACTTACGGTCTTTTATTAGAGCTGATGATGAGTCTTGTATAATTCTAATTGTAGCTCCAGGATTTATAATTGTTTTTTTCTCATTTCTTGCAAAATTTTCTCTTTGAACTGGGGGTTTTGAAATTTGGCAATAATATTCCTATGTGTTTTCCACAAAGGATCTCTTTGGGGTGGCGATAGGTGGATTTTTTTTTAATTTCTACTTTTCCCTCATGTTCTATCACTCCAGAACAATTTTCTAGGTTTATTTCTTGCATCATTGTGTAAAGGTTCTCTTTCTGATCACAACTTTCTGGCAGTTCAATTATTTTCATATTTTCTCTTCTTGATCTGTTCTCCAGATTTGTTGTTTTTCTTATATGTTTCACATTCTGTCCTATTTTCTCGTTCTTTATAATCTGTTTTGTTTTTCTTGGCCTCTCATAGCTTCACTGCTTTCCCCTTGCCCGATTCTAATTTTCAAAGAATTATTTTCATCTTTGAGACTCTATACCTCCTTTTCTAATTGGTTAACTTTTTTTAAATAATCTTTTTGTTTTTCTTAGATGGTTTTAATTTTTTTCTTTATTTTTTCCTCAATGTCTATCATTTGATTTTTGAATTCATTTTTGAATTCTTCTATAAATTCTCTCACGTTACTCTTGGGGTAGAAGCTTTTTAAATTTTTTAAATCTTTTTTTTACTTTTACTGAAGTGTCCTCCTCTGAAGATAAATCCCTTTCTTTCTTGTTCCCATAATATGTTTCAATGGTGGGGTTTGTTCTTCCTTGCCCATTCAAAAGTTATTAGTGTAAACACCTCTAATCATGGGATGGGGGGATGGTGCCTCATGCTTCCTTTCGGCTCTCTACTCTGACCAGAAACCCTAAACCAAGAGTTCCACTCTCCTGCCAGTGCCCACTGCCAGTAGCGCCCTTGCCTCCCTGGTTCTGCATTCATCAGCTGGGCCTGGCGTTCCTAATCAGCCAAGGCTCACCCTGATTCAAATCCCATCTCAACCAGCAGTTTGGGATATAAAAGTCTCTGTAGTTCCTGCCAAACCATAACCAAATAGCCCCAGGGATCCCTATTAGAAGTTTCTGTGGAGATGTTTGCACTTCAGAAAGGTTAATTCCAGCCCAGGGTCTTTTTAAAAATCAAGTAGAGTTGTATCAGGAGGATCCCTGTTCTGCCCCAAGTCTACTTCATTTATCACCAGTCTATATTCTCTGTAAGGCACACATTTGTTCTATTTGTGGGGGAAATTGGGAGAGCTTGAAATTTACCAACCTACTCTGCCATCTTCCCAGGATCCTCCTCCTATCTAGTCTCTTCTAGATCTCCAAGGAGAGAAAACATTCCCATATGTGAAGAATACTACAGCACTTTCCAGTCAATTCTAATTGTTAGGAAGCATCACCTGAACAGGACTCTTTGTAATTTAAGATTATAGATTTAGAACTAAGAAAACACTTGGAGGCAGTCTACTGCTCTATTTCTACTCTCTAGTGCCAAAGAGAATAAGTTAATACTCTTTCAAATACAGTCAGTTGTCACTGAATATAAGTAGACCTTTCAGTAGATCTCTCCCTCCCCTTATGAGGTCCTCTCAGCCCTGCCCCCCTATATAGCTTTAGAATGGCTTCAGTATCTGGGGCTTACAGTTATTATATATTCCCATCACTCTTCATTTCTTCTAAATCAAACATCCCAGTACCTTCAACTAATTCTCACAAGAAATGGCCTCAGGACCCTTCACCATCCTAATTGTTCTATTCTGGACACTCTTCAGTGTGTAAATTTCAAATGATGGTGGCCAGAAATAAATGTAATGCTCTAGACTGGATTTGACAAAGAGGAAATATGTCTTCCTGAAGTCTATATGCCAGTGAACAGCTTTTGTGCTTTTGTGCTAATCACTGGGTACAAATAGCCATTGTCCTGAAAAACCATTCATTCCATCAGAGAAAACAACATATACAAAATATAAGGCTAGAGATAAAGAGCGAACTTGTGGTTCAATTGGTATAAGGGATTCAGGAAGGGAAATTCACTCTTTCAGGGTAGATTGATACCTACTTTCTCTGCAACTTAGAAAGTAAATATAATGTAATTTTTGGGGAGAATCTGGTGCTAGGGACAGTTAGCTGAGGGGATCATAAAGGCCTCATTCAGTAGGTAGTGTTTGATCTGAGTTTTGAAGGAATCTAGGTATTCTAAGAGATAAAACATGAAAGGGGAGTACATTCTACTTTGACACTATGAAGAATGATAAATAAACATGTTCCATTAACCTCAAATCTGCACTCTCCAAGAAACTCAAGGTAATAGTAGTGAAAGGCAGGTAAAGTCCAAATTTTCTAATCTCCGACAATGTGGCTTAATTTTCTAGTCACAAGTTTTACATTGGTGATCTTCTACCTTCTCTAAGAAGTGTTTTAAGGAAATCCTCTTCTATTTTAGGGGTTTTTAATCTTTTTTTGTATTATAGATCCCTTTTGAATCTATATCCAATCTGGTAAAGCCTTTAGACTCCTCTGCATAAAATTTTAAATGCATAAAATATGTAAGATTAGAAAGGAAACAATTATAATGAAATACAGCTATTGAAATATTTCAATAAAACAAGTTCACATATTCCATGTTAAGAACATCTGCTATTTGTTGTTTTCCCTCATTATTAGAAGTAAGCTCTTTGAATGTAGAAACTGCCTTACTTGCTTACATCAACAGTATGTAGCACAGTATTTGGCACTTAGTAAGAACTTAAATGCTCACTCACACTATTTCTATTTCTATCTATTTCTTGCCCTATACTTGAATACTTGAAAATTCACAAACTGGTGATTACCTATGAAGTAACATCCAATGCTAAAAAAAAAAAAAATCCATTTTTAGGATCTCTCCTCTAAACCCATGTGCAAGCACAGATCTACCACTACTGTTTAATAACTCCATAAATAATACTTTGGCCATTCCCCTTTTGTGGGAATGAAAAGTCCATTCTCAGCAATTTATCTCATGACAATAACATTGTAAAAAGAAAGGGCTTTGAAAGTCATAAAACCTCTGATCAACACAATAACTACCCATGATTCCAGAGAACTAAAGATGAAGCAGTTTTTAAAATGCTTCAGGAATGCTGTGGATTCAAGGCATTAAAAAAAAAAAACAACTTTTTTTTCCTTTTCCTTTCTCTTCCTTCCTTCCTTCCTCCCTTCCTTCTTTTCTTTCTTTTTTTTTCCCCTGAAGCTTTTTATTTTCAAAATATATGCATGGATAAGTTCACAACATTGACCCTTGCATAGTATTGTGTTTCAGATTTTCTCCTCCTTTCCCCCACGCCCTCCCCTAGATGGCAAGCAATTCAATATATGTTAAACATGTTAAATCCAAAAAGTATAAACATATTTATACAATTCTGTTGATGCACAAGAGAAATCAGATCAAAAAAAGAAAGTAAATGAGTAAGAAAACAAAATGCAAGTGAACAACAACAAAAAGAGTGAGAATGTTATGTTATGATCCACATTCAGTTCCTATAGTCCTCTCTCTGAGCGTAGATGATTTTCTTCATCACAAGATCATTGGGACTGGCATCAATCATCTCATTGTTGGAAAGAGTCATGCTAATCAGAATTGATCGCTGTATAATATTGATGCTGTTGTGTACAATGATCTCCTGGTTCTACTCATTTCACTCAGCATCAGTTCATGTAAGTCTCTCCAGGACTTTCTAAATTCATCCTCATGATCATTTCTTATAGACCAATAATATTCTATAACATTCATATTCCATAACTTATTCAATCATTCTCCAACTGGTGGGCATCTACTCAGTTTCTGATTTCTTGCCACTATGTAAAGGGCTGACATAAACATTTTTGCACATGTGGATTCCTTTCCTTCCTTTAAGATCTCTTTGGGATACAGGCCCAATAGAGACACTGCTGGGTCAAAGGGTATGCACAGTTTGATAACTTTTTGAGCATAGTTCCAAATTGCTCTCCAGAATGGTTGAATCTGTTCACAACTCCACCAATAATGAATTAGTGTCCTAGTTTTCCCACATCCCCTCCACATTCAATCCTTGTCTTTTCCTGCCATCTTAGACAATCTGAGAGGTGTGTAGTGGTATCTCAGAGCACCTTCTCATATGATTAGAAATCGTTTTAATTGGGCAGCTAGGTGACGCAGTGGATAGAGCACCAGCCCTGAAGTCAGGAAGACCTGAGTTCAAATCTGGCCTCAGACACTTAACACAGCCTAGCTGTGTGACCTTGGGCAAGTCACTTAACCCCAATTGCCTCAGCAAAAACCAAAAGAAAAAAAAAAGAAATAGTTTTAATTTCTTCATCTGAAAAATTATCTGTTCATATCCTTTGACCATTTATTGATTGGAGAATGGCTTGGATTCTCGTAAATTTGAGGCATTTTTTTTTCTATATTTTAGAAATGAGGGGCAGATAGGTGGCGCAGTGGATAGAGCACCAGCCCTGAAGTCAGGAGGACCTGAGTTCAAATCTGGTCTCAGACACTTAACATTCCCTAGCTGTGTGACTCTGGGCAAGTCACTTAACCCCAATTGCCTCAGCAAAAAGAAAAAAAAAAATAATAAAAATAGATATGTTCTATATTTTAGAAATGAGGCCTTTATCAGAACTCTTAAATGTAAAAATGACTTCCCAATTTATTGCTTCCCTTCTAATTTTGTCTGCATTAGTTTTGTTTGTACAGAAACTTTTAAATTTAATATAATTAAAATTATATTTTTGGTATTCAATTATGAGTTACAGTTCTTCTTTGGATACAAATTTCTTCCTTCTCCACAGATCTGAGAAGTAAACTATCCTATGTTCCTCTAATTTGCTTATAATATCACTCTTTATGTCTAAATTTTGAACCCATTTAGATCCTATCTTGGTATGTGGCATTAGGTGTTATGTGGCATTAGGTGTGGGTTGAGCTTTAATTTCTTCCATACTAATTTCCAATTTTCCAAGAACTTTTTGTCAAATAATAAATTCTTATTCCAAAAGCTGGGGTCTTTGGATTGATCAAATATTAGATTGCTATAGTTATTGCCTATTTTGTCCTGTGATCCTATCCTATTCCACTGATTGACTACTCTGTTTTTTAGCCAGTACCAAATGGTTTTGATGACCCCTATTCTCTAATATAGTTTTAGGTCTGGCACAGTGAGGCCACCTTCATTACCATTTTTCATTTATTCCCTTGAAATTCTTGACTTCTTGTTTTTCCAGATGAACTTTGTTACTATTTTTTTCTAGATCTGTAAAATAATTTCTTGGGAGTTTGGTATGGCACTAAATAAGTAGATTAATTTAGGTAGTATTGTTATTTTTATTATATTCGCTCAGCCGACCCATAAGCACTTGATATTTTTCCAACTGATTAGGTCTGACTTTATTTGTGTGAAAAGTATTTTGTAGCTGTGTTTGTATAGTTCCTGACTTTCCTTTGGCAATAGATTCCCAAATATTTATACTATTGACAGTTATTTTTGAATGGAATTTCTTTTTGTATCTCTTGCTGCTGGACTTTGTTGGTAATATATAATAATGCTGATGATTTATGTGGATTTATTTTGTATCCTGCACCTGCTAAAGTTGTGGATTATTTCTAATAGTTTTTTAGTTGATTCTCTAGGGTTCTCTAGGTGTACCATGCAAAGAGTGATAATTTGGTTTTCTCATAACTGACTCTAATTCCTTTAATCTCTTTTTCTTCTCTTCCTGCCAAAGCTAACATTTCTAATACAATACTGAATAATAATGGTGAAAATGGGCAGCCTTGTTTCACTTCTGATCTTATTGGGAATGGTTCTAATTTGTTCCCATTATATATGATGCTTGCTGATGGCTTTAAATAGATGCTACTGATCATTTTAAGGAAAAATCTATTTATTCCTATACTCTCTAGTGTTTTTAATAGGAATGAGTGTTGGATTTTATCAAATGCTTTTTCTGGATCTATTGAGATAATCATATTATTTTTGTTAGTTTGATATAGTCGATTTTACTGATAGTTTTCCTAATATTGAACCACCTTCCTTCCTTTCATAGCCAGTGCAAGAACTTGTTTTGTTTTTACTATGCTTATTTGTTACAATAATTTTTTTTTCTTTAGTGGTAGGAATGAAAGAATAAGTTCATTGAAAATAAAATTTAATTTGAAAAAAAAAACAGTTTATTCTCAAGACTAGTCTCTGAATGGAAAGGCAGATATCAGCCAAATCCAGAAGACCAGAAACTTCAGAACACTTGGACAAGCATGAGTTTTGGCCATGTACTTCTCTTTCAAGTTACCATTTTCTAGCAGAAAGGGTGGGGATTGTGGGATTTACCATGCACTGTTTTGATGGACTTTGGTCTAAAAATTTAAGAGAGAAGAAGCACACAAAAAAGGGGGAAAAAAGAAAAGGTGGCATCTTAACTGGCTTTTATATACTATTGGGAGAACATAAGTCCTTCTGGCAAGAATTTATTCCTCCTGCCTCTTACTAGTCAATCACATGGAAACCAATTCATAAAGTAATTGTGAGAATAACTCTTCCCACCACTATGTTGGTGATTTGGAGCATTCTTTTATGTGATTATTGATAGTTTTCATTCTTTCTTTTGAAAACTACATGTACCTATTCTAGGAAACAGCTTTCCCAAATCAATTATTCTTTCAACTACTCTTCAATACACTCACTCTGTTCAAGACAAGCCAATTTCATTGTCTTTAAATCTAAATATACCTTAAAATCAAAGGCTCTTGTACTTGAAAGACTTCAAATACCTTCAAAATCAGTAACCTATGCAGGAATCTTCTTGTATTTTTTCCCCTTAGAACCTATAATTGTCATTCTACTCTCTTCTTTGCAGGAATGGACACTCCCTCCCCTCAGCATGCAGGTATATAATTTCTCTTATTTTTGTCTTAAACATATATTGTTTGTTAACCACTCTTCCCTGAATTAAATTAAGGGAGTATAGAGCAAAAAGACACAGGAGATGGATGTGGAGATAATGGATCAAGAAAACTTGGTAACATATTGGGGATAAGGGAGGAGGGAGAATGAAAAACAATTTATAAATCTTAAGTTTTTCATCTATTCAAACCCTTATGTTTTCCATATAAGAAAATAATTGCCTACAGCAGGAATGTGACTAATCTAAGTTTGCATAACTAATTAATAGGCAGAACTAGAGTTTGATGTTCAATTGTATGCTCTATAAAGTAACCATAAACAGAAAGTTAAAGTTATATGCTTTATTGTTACTATAGAAACTGGATTTAAGAAACTATTATGTTTAATGTTGTGTTTCTCACTAAGGATAGGACCCAGGTCACAAGATAAGTCCCCATGAACTTATTTACTGCCATGCTACTTTATCTCTTCCTTGCCCCTTTTGTAGGCAATATTTGAAAGAAGCTGGTTATCTATAAAGAATCAAGGAATTATTTTAAAATATCCTAAAGAAGGAATTTTTTTGACTCTTAATATGTCTTACTTAAGGTTGTAAATTATAAGTAAAATAGGATTTTTTTTCTTTTTAAGTAGAACTCATATTTTGATCAAAATATTCATACATGTATACATGAAACTATTATATTTGTATATATATAATGTGTATATATACATGCATGTGTATATATATTCATATATAGATACATATATATGTATATAAAGTATCATTCTTTATTGTTGGATTGCTGCTAACTTAAAACTGCCCAATTAGAAAAGTAAGAATATAGGTATGGATAGCTACATATTGTGACTGGATGCATACCTTACCAGAGTCATGGTTCATTCCAGTAAATGGTCCTAGAGATGAACTGGCTGCCTAATCTAAAGAGACCAGGTGTGTTTACTTAAACAGGAATAAGAGAGCCTAGAGTAGAGTTTTCTTTGAAGTTTTTTTTTCCTATTTTCTTCTAGCAGAAATTTACATGTTTTGGGATAGTAGTGAGTTATAACAGAGAAAGGTGCTAAAAGGGAAATTTTGGTATGGTAGGGGAAAAACAGATCTGAGTCAAAAGACTTGGTTTAAAAATCCAGATTCTGCCATTGGCTACCTTGGGCAAGCCATCCTTCTGGACCTTATCTATGGATGGAAACAGGTAACCTCTAAATTCATGATCCAGCTCTAAATATGTGATTTAGATTAGTTTAGATTAGATTTAGATTAGATTAGAAAGCTATGACTACAGAACAAATATATAGTTAAACAAGGTTTTGCTTAACTATATATTTGTTCTGTAGTCATAGCTTTCTAATTCTTCTCCCTGCCCACAGTCTCTCTCCAAGCT
The DNA here is from genome assembly GCA_023553655.1 of Myrmecobius fasciatus. Classification (NCBI taxonomy): domain Eukaryota; kingdom Metazoa; phylum Chordata; class Mammalia; order Dasyuromorphia; family Myrmecobiidae; genus Myrmecobius; species Myrmecobius fasciatus. The sequence goes on along the minus strand of JAJPUD010001690.1, from coordinate 76,900 downwards.
TTCCTTCAAATAGCTGCAAAATTGATATTCTTTAAATACAGATTTTATCATGCTATTCCCCTTTTCAGAAATCTTTATTGGGTTCCTATATACAAAATTAAAACTCCTATGATACTAAAAAGCCCTTCATGTTCTGGCTCCTACGTTACCTTTCCAGTCTAATTTCATAATGCTTCCCTTTTACGTAATTTCATTTTAAATATATGTATATATGTATGTGTGTATATAAATATATATGCATAGAAAGACATTCTCTCTATATCAAAATAGATAATTTTCCCATGGTATATCTCCATCAAAATGTAAGATTCTTGAAGACAAGGATAAGGACTGTCCATTTTTGTTTTTCTATGCCTAGCATTTACACAGATTGAGCACTTAATAATTGAGTCCATTCAATTGTTGAATTGAATTGCTAAATTAAATAGTCCTGTTAAGTTGAGGTCTTTTCTAATTATAACATTTTATGGTGCAGTGATTCTATACCCTACAGAGCAAGGGTTCTTAACCTTTATGTGGGCATATCATGGACCCTTCTGACAATTTGGCAAAATCTAGAATAAAGTTATTTAGAATATCTGGAGAAAGAAAAGAAAGAACAGTATATAGAGGCCTGATAAAAAGAAATATTATCTTTCAATCTACTTTCTAAGAAAAGGGAGAAAACATTGTCATGATAGATACTGAGTTGTTCCACCAAGAGATTCTACCATCTTTAATTGCATCCCTCTTTCAGAATAATGTTTTGAAATATATAAAATGAAATATTTTATTACAATGGAAACTGATTATTTTGAAATACATGTTCATGACCCCAGCTTAAGAACCCCTGGCTATAGAAGTCTCATTATAGGAATAAAGAGATATCTATATCTATATTGTATGTGTAACTGAACTAACCTTATGCTTCTGTCTCTAAAATCTGTGCTGGTTATAGCTGGCAAGGTCACTGATTACACAAATCACATGACATGGAGTTCATTCCCCAGCATTTGCAGTGGAAATTTCTCTGCTCCCTCCATGATACCACTTACTTTGTCTGTGAAGCCCTCTGCAACTTTATTAAACCCCTCTTTGATGGGTATCTTTTCTCTAAAACCTTGAGGCTGTGCTAGATTTTTTGTGCACCTATAATAGATTTTAGGACCAAGAGTATGCAAAGATTAGGTTTCATAAAAAACTTGGAAGTGGCAAAGGGACAAATACTTAATATTACTGGCTTAAGTGTTAATTTAAAGACCAGAGAAGTGGAATAATAAAGCATATTGCCTGTTGGGGCTCAAAAAATAACCAGGTATAAACAGGAGGGAAGATCCATTGATGAATACCTCTCAAATAAGTTTTCTCCTAGGAAACACAGGACTTCACATTGCATTTTCTATATATGATTAACATATTGTGTAGCTGTGATATGGGTTTCCTTATAATGCCTGGTTCCTGATATCATTTGTCCTTAATGGATTAAATAAGGAAGCTATTTTATAGTGGGATTTCATGAGACTGGTAACTGGGACAAAAATTAAATTAGAAAGTCCTAAGATAAAGAAGAAAGGAAGAAGAGAGAATTTAGAGTGTCACCCCAAAAAGAAGACTGAAAGGAAAGTAACTTCAATGGTACCTCTTTTCTAGTGAGAATAATTTAGGGAAGCTGTATTTGGAGAGAAAGCCTCTGGTCCAAATGTGAAGAAAGAAAAGCTCTACTGATGATTCCATAATGATATCCCTGAATCCATGTCAGAATCTTTACAATCCCAAGAGCCAGGAAGGAGATTGGCCATGTCTCAGAGCATTTACAAACATCAAACCTGATTTCTGAGACAAAACTAAGAAGATACAAGGGACACCTGCCTTTCTCTTTACCTTGCCTACCCCCAACTCCCCTTCAAGAGACAATAATTTCCTCATATCCCTTTTTTTCAGAAGTATGAGCAGCAGATTATGGATATTTTGTGTATGAAAAGAAAGAGTAAAGATTATTCACTTGCCATCTTATTTTCTGTGGATAGCCAGACTATTCTATCTTAATTTTTTTTTTTGATTTATGGTTCCTGCAGGGGCCTGAATACCCTGGAATGGAAGTTGGAGCTCTATTTTCATAATTAGTAGTGTTTTGTAGTGGATTACCTATGTGAGCCTGGTTAAGTCACAATTTCTCTGTGCTTCAACTTCTTCATCTATAAAATGAAATGGGCTCTGTGGCTTCAAGTAACTTCCAATTCTAAGATAGGTAGGGAATCAAAGGGCTTAGGGGGATATGTTCTACAAATTATTGCCATATTATGTGTATCTTATTTCCTCACCACTTCAAAAGCTTCCATGAAGGTAGATACTGCATTATTTTTTATAAACACTCTATCCTCCACAGAACTGAGTACAGTCTTTGAATGAAGTAGATGCTTATTAAATATTTTCTGATTGAATAAATCGATAAAAAGTAACAACAGAGCTATTATGAACCAAGGTTAATTAAATAAACATTCCATATCTTGATGAGTGGGTCACAGGGTTGTGGTGGCTTTGGACATCTCGCAGTCAGACACCTCCATTCTGTGCCTCAAACGCTAAAATGGATTTTTTTTTCCTTTTCTTTTTCTTTTTTTAAAGGAAAAAAAGAACGGGTGATTTAAACTGATTCTGAGAGGTCCAAAGGAAATCTCTTCTAAGCTCCTGCTGCTCCCAAAGGAGGATTTACTGCTGCACTTCAGCATTTCAGTTAATATTCATTTATTTGTTTCAACAGCTTTCCTTTTTCTCATCTTTTTTTCCTGCAGCTACAGTGCCCTCTACTGTTCCCTTTTCCTAGTATCTGCTTCACCAAGCCCTGGCAGAGCAGGCTGCCACAGCAACAGTAAGACTTCTAAATGCCAAGAAGAGATTGCCAAAGGTTTCTTGCTTCATCCCCACAGCATTTTGGAATTGCATTGAATCCCTTTTCCTGCTGTCCCTCCTGGAGATAAATCACAGTTCATACAGAAAAGGGGGCTTGTAAATATAGTGTATGAAACCCTGACCTTAGTAAAACTGATTGCACCACTAGAGCTCCCCCCAAAGTCAATCATATCACCAGGGTAAGAGAGAGAAGTCACTTTTTTTAAATATACAAAGATCCTTCTACAAAGAAAAATAAATTGGGGAAAGGAGGGGAATCTAAGGGAGCAGAACCTCCTAGTGGGACAAGACAGGCTTCTATTACTCCATCACGTTCTCTCTTACTTTCAAATAATCAAAGATACAGATTCTCTATATTAGGCTTCCAACAGCCCAGAGTAGGAGATGAGTTTGTCCCTTTCTTTCCCCGTTAGATATTTTAAATAACTCTATACTTGAATATTGCCTCATGAGGCACTTGCTGCTTTATCAGAAGCTCACCCATACCTAAGGTGACCTAAGATTAATCCTTTTTTTGCTTATAGTCTTTCCTCCAGGCTCAATTACCCAGATCTCATTAAATAATGAATCTCACCTACACATTATGAAACTTCCCTGACCTTCCCTCTTCTACCTTAATCTTCTTTTCTCCAAGCTCAAAGATATTGCATTTCTATAACCTCTACCCAGCAGGCAAGTTCTCTAATCCCTTTAGCATTTAGGTCACTGGGCTCTCAAGTTTCTTTTAGAGCTTACAAACTTAATTTTAGAGAGTTTCTGCTTACATATACATATATGTGTATGTATGTACATATGTGTGTATACACACATATATGGATATACACATACAAACACATTATGCTGAACTCTTTGAGGGAAACTAAAATAATGACAAATATGAGACTTTTGTTTCTAATGCTAAGGTTTATTTAAGCAATGGTATATCATTAAGGCAAGGGTACTTATGAATGTTTGTGGCATATCAAAGGCTAACTAATATGGAGTCTTCCTGCTCTTTTCTTAAGTTCCCCAGGGAAGCAACTGTCTGGAAATACTGATAAAGTTCCATGAGAATGCAAGAGGGATCTCTAAGTCTGGGAAGTCATCTGGTGTTTCCCTTTTATCAGTTTACATTATTTGTCCCTGAGCAAAGCTGAACAATTGGATACAACTGCACTCCTTATCGGGGACAGTTGAATAGTTAGGGAGTATATTCCAAAGAGGAATATTTCCTGGAATTTTAATTTCAAGAAGACACATTTTTATAACAAGGTCACTAGGCAGATGTCTCATTAGAGTAAACCTGTACTTGTTCCCTAAAAAATTCATACTCTTTGGCCTGATAAGAGTGGCCATTATTAATTTTAAATCAGAATCTTAAGCAGGAATTCTTAAATTGGGATCCATAAACTTAAGAAAATACATTTTGATAATTATTTTAATATAATTTCTCTTTCCTTGTAATCATGTGTATTTTATTTTGTGCATGTAAAACATAAAAAAAAAGAAAAATTTTAAAAACTTATTCTGAGGTGTCCAAAGTTTTCACAAAACTGTCAATAAAAAAGTTAAGACCCCTTGTCTTATTAAAATGGCACGGGGTAATACATATGCATAAAAAGCCTCCTAAAATAGTTCTAAGATATCCATCATGAATCTCCTCTCCAAATTGACTTGTTTTTCAATTTGGCTAACTTATCATTCATCCAACATTCATCCAATTCAGGTCTAGTGTAAAATGAGTAATATATATATATATATATGTTTTAGCACAATAAGGTTTGGCACTAGGTTAAGGAAAGACAGGGCTTCAAATAATAATTCTTTCAAAATATTCCATCAATGTACAAAATCAATGCTCCTTGTCTGTGTAAATCAGTTTCTACCAGGAGATAGAAAGCAATAAACTAGCTTGGTGTACCTGCAAGCTATACTTCCCCCAGCTCAGTTCATTTTAGCAAGAAAGGTTTTCCATCCTAGTATCTCCATCACTAAGCATTCAAGGATATATAAAGTCCTTACAACAATCATATGAATTTACTGTGAAAAAAGGAAGAGGGGCATTTTCGTAACAACACTGAATATTCTATCAGGTCTCTGTGTGGAAGTCACAGATTGACCTTTCAGAAGTATTTCATATGTATTCAGGGACAAAATTCCTTTGGCTCTGTTTGATACTGGGTAAAGGTCAGAGAAGTTTCAGATTATTCAAAGTATATAAAAGACAAGACTAGTTCAAATGTGGGATAGGAAACTTTCCTTTTTAAAGAGGGGAAGGCAGAGCAATAGAGAATGGATTTAAGGAGTCCAACACTACTTTCATAATGCTCCATAGTTCATACTTCTAATTATTCCATTCCAACTTTTTCCAGCAATCTACATCTACCAGTACCCAATTATTTTGAATGTGCGACTTAGAATGCAATAGTAGGAGGTCTGTTAGTATGTCTCCTTACAGGATGGGTTGCTGATTCATCAGCACAAATACCTTTATTAGCATCAAAATGTCATAATATGCAATAAACAAGGTATATTGATAGTTTCTGTGCTAGGTACCATGCTAAACTCTCAAGGAGCTCACTCTAGTGGAGGCAAACAACAATTTAAACATGTTATATAAAAGATAAATTTCTCTTTCACAATTAAGGCAGGATACAATTATTTTCAGTTAATGAGAAATGGCCATATGATCTAGAGGAAAGGCTCCTGGATAAAAAAAATCACAAGTAGTTGGATTAAAATACTTTCTATTTCACCTATGTGACTTGGGAATAGTCAAAAATTAATTTCTTTGGACCTCAGTTTTCTTTTTTTTTAATTTTTTTCTTTTTTTTGGACCTCAGTTTTCTAAGATGTAAAATAAGGCAATTGGCCTAAATGAATACCTCTAAATCTATGATCTTAAGATCAGTATCAGTGAGTGAGTTCATAGCAAAAGAATAACACAAAGCAGTTACTCAAAATATCTCTTTTATTTGCTTACCATTGAGCCTGAGTGAGTGGAGAATGGTAGCAAAAAGAAAAAGGGCTAATCCAGGACCCATGTTGACACAAGAAACTTCATTTTAATAACTCCCCACCACCCTCAAGCAAGCAGTCTCTTCACCCCATACCTTTAATGTTAAAACACCTTCATCCATCCCCATCCGGTCTGTACTGAAAGGTTAACAAGCAAGATATTCCTATCCGGAATAAGAAAGGAATTTTGGCAGCTGGACAAAGATGCAACACTGAAAGAATCTGCTGACAAAGCTGAAAACTGGGTCTCAAAAGTATAAAAAACTCCTGACCAACTTTGTTCAGGGATAATTTATCTAATGGAATTGCTCCCATGACTACATCTGTTTGTCTGTGTATGTTACTGAAATAAAATTTTTACTCTAATTTTGCCAGCAGTGTTTATGGGTTTTTTCCTTTTTACCAAGACATACTCCATACAAAATACTTCTAAAACACATTCACACACACACACACACACACACACACACACACACACACACATACACACACACACACTTTGAAGAAAAAGCAATTAACATTTCATCAGCACACCAGATTTGAGGGAGAGTAGTGTCAGACTTAACACAAGTTAGTATTTGTACCATCAAGTTTAGATTCACCTCAACTACTGGTAGTTTAGGTATCAAAGGTTTACTCCTTTGGACATTGACACTAGACTGTCTATAAAACCCTACAGTGGATTCCATACTCAGACTCCTGGGCACCCCAATACCCAAATGACTGGACACAGATCTCTTCTTTCTCTCCAGCTTAAAATTTTTCCAAGCAAACATCAATAATTATGAGCATTTACTTTATTTTTCAAAACAAAATTTGTGCCTCCATTGAGGGAGATATGGAAATTTATTAGAGCACTGATATGAAATCAATAACAAAAAAAGACAAACTGAGGAGTTTCTTCGTGGTTCTCCATTTACTATTTATGCCTGCACCCTGCTTGAAATGCAAAATGTTCAAACAATACTGAAGTATTGCCACTGAAGTAATATAGCCACAAATATGATCATATGTTATCAGTCTCAGGATTCCAAATTCTCCTAGGACATTATATCCATATTGGGCTTTGAACAAGGATTGTTAATTAGAGTAACATTAAGAAGAGAGCCTTGAAAGGTAGCCTAGCACTGCATAGCTAAATGTACATCATTAGCACTATTGCCAACACAATATGACAATTTTTCTAGACTCCCTCTCTGCAAAACCCAGAATCCTAGGCCACAATTGTGGGCACTTTCCCCTATCTTAAAGAATGGTTGTATAGGGTGAAACTAGATTATACCCACTTCAAATTAGAAGAAACAAAAAGGAACATTTTGTGTTGTCACTGTGCCCATCAGCTACTTCAGGGTTTAATGTAGGTATTATTTCTCAAGATTTTAATCTTACTTTATCTAAATATTATGTTCTTCAGGCCCACTGAAATTCTATTAAAATATAAAGGTGTTTAGTGGCAAGTCTTATGTAATTTCAAGCCTGAAAATTAATGAAAGCATTTCTGACACAAACTTTCCAAGGTCTTTTGTAAACTAAATTAGCCTCTGACACACTCCTATCTGAAGGGCACTTTGTACCCCAGATAAATGTGACTATTCCACAGGAGGTCTCAAGATTTTAAAATCTGTGGTTACAAATGAAAAGTACTATAGGAAACTCCATAATTCCTTGATTTGAGGGGCAGAATGAAGTTAGTATGAGCATTATTTCTGGCAGAAGCTGATTCAAGCTTAAATATATACCTCCTCAAATAATAATTACCAAAATAGGCAAAAATGAAAAAAAAATACTTCAGGCCAAAACCTTTTACAATTTTCAGGATGACTTAAAGAGTTTGACAGCACAAGCTAAAGATCAAGAAACTAAAGATAAAGAAGGTAAATGACCTGCTTTTTATTTTGGCTAATAATTATATGGAAGACAGAGAAGATGCCAGGTATGTCATTCCTTCTATTAACTTCAGGATTACCCTGTGAAAAAGTAGAAAGGCTCAGTTTTCATGGCTGAAAATTGCTATCTCTACAAACCTAGTACATGCTCCTATGTTAAAACATTTTCCCCCTATAAATGAGTTCCAAATTCAAAAAGATCTTTCAATCTAATATTGAGGTTCTAAATTCTTCCAGTCTAGTCAGTGGAGACATACGGACTTAAATTAATTTGTATCTGAAAATTTTCTATTTTTATTTACAATATCAAAACTATTACTTAAGCACTCCAAATCATAGCCTTAAAATTATTTTCTAGATCATAAGTAGAAACACATAACATTGCCTGCATCATTTAAGCTTAAAGCACATGGACTCATACTTTTATTTTACACATATTCAAAAAGTATCAAAAACTCAGTCATTTAGTTTTAATGATAGTGTGTCAGCATACTGCTCAACAATTTTCAATATTACAAGTCTATAATTTAAAAAAAGATCAAAGCACAAACTTACATATGTACATAGATCATTATTCACCAATGAAAATTAGCTCAATCAGGCTATCCATATGAAGAGCTTAAAGCCTGTGATAAGTCATATACCATTGATTTCCACTCTGAGATTAAAAAGTATCTTTCAATATAGTACCCTCAGAGAAGAAATTATATCCAAGATATGAGTATGCATCTATCACATAGGGGTTAATTAAGTCAATATATGTTTTTAGAGAATGCCAATACTCCATAATCTCCAATTCTAATGAAAACGGGTCTTCATGCTCTTAGGAGACAAGACAAAAAGTAAGTGTGCTTAAGAAAATGTAATCTAATTTCAAAATGTCAAAATTTCAATTTAAATATAACAATAAAGGGCATACGAAGGTTTAACCCTCTTTTTGATTTCAGAAATGACCAAAATCCCTCTTCCCCTCAGCTCTTTCCAAGATCAACTCATGCACTAATTAAACCCTCCTCTCTTCCCCATCTTGACCCCATGTTGAACTATTTCAACTCTAAATTTGAAACCCTTGTCTTATAGAAGAGTTTACTTTGTTAGGTTTCCCCTTCCCCACTCCCATCTGTCTCCTTAACTCTTATTTACTGACTACTGAACAAAGATGGAGAAAATCACTAAACTGCACTGATGGAGTCTGCTACAAGTTTATATTATATAATCTCAACTAGGCTCTCCTTGAAGCAGGACAATCTTTAAACCTTTTTTTGTACTTTTTTATATCCTAATCAATTTACTTATTCATATCATGGTGCCTGTTCCAAACATTCTTGTCTCTCAAACCTCCCAAGAAACTCCTTTCATTAATCTGTATGGTTGAGGGACTCACCTCATACTTCATTTTTTTAATTTTTTAAAATTTTATTTCCTGAAAGTTCCTTTCTTCTCTACTTCTTCACATCATTCAGAAATCCTTTCACTAACTATCTTCTTCACCTCTTTCTTGGATAAAGAAATGGCTCTTTTCCTTGCCAAGGCAAATCTTTCTATATGAATTTTTGATTCCATCCCCTTACTTTGCCTAGCAAATTGCCCCCTCCATTACCTTTCTTTCTCTCTTCAATCACTCACTGTCTACTGGCTTCTTTTGCCTCAAAAGAAACCATATCTTCTTTATTTTTATAAAACACTCATTTCCTGTGTATACCCTTTGATCCAGACGTTTTCCTGCTGGGTCTGTATCCCAAAGAGATCATTCAAAAAAGCAAAAGGATTCATATTGCCAAAATGCTTCCCCCGACAATCTCTTTTGGTACTCTTGCCTAGTAGTGGTGTTGTTAGGTCAAAGGATATGCATGAATTTATAGCCCTTTGGGCATAGATAATATCTTTTGATCATTTATCAACTGGGGCATGACTTATTTTTTTAAAAATAAATTTGACTCTATTTTTAAGAATAGAGTCTATGTTTGAGAAATGAGGTCTTGTCAGAGAAATTTGCTTCAGAATTATTTTTACAATTACTATTGCTAAATGTATTTCCCCCTACTTTTATCTCTTTTCAATCTGTTCCTCTTCAAAAGTATTTTGATATTGACCACTCCCTCCCCCAATATGTCCTCTCTTTTATCACCCTCTCTCCTTTTCCCACATCCCATTCCCCTCCTATTTTCCATAGCAGCTCTTTTTGTCATGGTAAGGAATTGGAAACTGAGTGTATGCCCATCAACTGGGGCATGACTAAATATGTTATGGTGTATGTAGATACTGGAATTAAAAAAAAAACCTGGAAAGACCTATATGAACTTTTGCTGAGTGAAAAGGGCAGAACCAAAATATTGTACATAGTAACAAGATTATATCAACTGTGATGGACTTGGCTCTTTTCAATGATGCAATCAACAAGGCAATTCCAACAATTCTATGGAGACTAATGTGAACTGAAGCATAGTATTTTCACCTTTTTGTTTGTTTGTTTTTTGTTTCTCATGTTTTTCTTTTCCTTTGGGTCTAAATTTTTTTTGTACAAGATAACAAATATGGACATATGTTTTTTAAAAAAATGAAACACTCATTTCATTTGACCATTTCTACTACCTGCCAGCCTATATTTTATTACATCTCTTTTTCTTGTCTTATTGCCAAAGCTAGCATCTCTAATACAATATTGAATAGTAATGATGATAGTGGGCAACTTTGTTTCACCCCTGATCTTATTGGGAATGGTTCTAGTTTACCACTGTTACATATGATGCTATTTTATTACATCTCAATTGTCTGTCATTTGAATTTCAGTTCGTTGGGTATGGGATCTTTTTTTCCCCTCTGTATTCCTATCTTTATACATATAGTACCTTAGTAATATCTTCATAAAATACTTGCTGATTAAATGGACTGAGTTGAGAGAGGACCTTTGCTATTTAATTAAGGCAAAAATTATAAGAAAGAACACTTGGCATATTGCATAGACTACAGCTACAGAAGGCATAATGCTAGTAACAGCTAATTTAATGGAGTCTTTGGTTTAAAAAAAAAGATGAAAAATAAAGAATGGAGGGGAGGGAGAAGGAGATATGGAGCTGGTTCATTAAACAAATTCCAGATAAGGATGGGAGAATTAAAATCATGCCTGCTCCAGAGGTTTCTTGAGACGGACAATTCCTATGTGATAAAATGCAAATAAGGAGAAAAATTTTTCCACTGGAAAGTTTAGTCATCTGAAAGTTACCTGATGCTTAGACTACTGCAATAGCTGTTGATTTTTCTTCCTGCCTCATCTCCAGGACATCTTCCACTTAGTTGTCAAAGTGATTGGAAGATATGACCAAGTCACTTTCCCTTTTGTAGTCAATAAACTACAGTGAATCCTTATAAAATCTAAGATCAAATATAAATTCCTCATTTTGGCTTGTAAGCATTCATAACCATATATCCCTTTCTACCTTTCCAGTCTTACACCTAACCACTTTCTATATACTATAGTTAACAGTGGATTCCTTGCTATTCCTAATACATGACACTTCATCTCATCGCAGTGCCTCTGTATTAGCTGTCCTTTATACCAAGAATGAACTCCTTTCCTAACTATTCCTCCAGATATCTCAGGTCTTCAAGATTCAGTTCAGATATGACATTCTACTAGAGGTCTTTCTGAGGTCCTAGTGCCTCTACTATTATCTTTTTTCTATGATTATTTTCCATTTGCACTGTATATACACTGAGTATACCTAGCTGTTTGCATGTAATAAGAAAGGAAGGAAACAAACATTTATTAAATATTTATCATGTTCCAGGCACTTTACATGTATCATTTAATTTTATCCTTTAAATAAATGTGGAAAGTAGGTACTGAGACAAATAGAGTTTAAGTGATGTGCCCAGGATCATACAGATACTAAGTGTCTTGAACTCAGGGTCTCTTGACTCCAGGGCCAGTGCTCTAGCTACTATGCTACCTAGTTGTATTGTAATAAATGTTTAATAAATTATTGCTCATGGTGATGACAGTTACTTCTTTTACTACTTATTAGCATCTATTAAATCATAAGTATCATTTATTAAATTGGCAAAATATCAAGGGCAAGCATAAATGGGATAGATAGATAGAGGATAAGTTAGGTTTTGATGGAAAGAGATTTTCATTTGAAGGAATCCTTTCAGTGACATTTGTTGTTGCTGTTGTATAACAAAACATATTAATTTTCTCCAGAAGTTAATCTTTGATTTGCAAAGTGACGCTTTCAAAGGGATATCTTCATCAGTCTAAGATTTCTAGTGTCTAGAAGATCATGCTATAAATAAAATAGTTTTTAATAAGGTAAAGTTGAACTCAAGCAGATCTGTGGACTAAAAATTTGGAACTAATATTATGCCTTTTGTAACTGTAGTCTATGTGTTATACCAAGTGTTCTTTTTGCTACTTTTTGCCTTAATTAAGTAGTGAGGCTATTTATAAAACCCTATTGTTTCTTATTACATAAAATAGATGAAGAGGAGAGCTATTTTTGAACAGACCAGAGTTTCTGAAAAAATTCTGAATGCTCGGGGGGGGGGGAACAGAAGAAGAGCTGGTGGCAACTATCTCAGCACTATTCTCCTAACAGATTTCTCAGAGCACCTGGAGAGTACATGTAAGCAGCAAACACCAAAGAAGAGAAACACAAGAAAACAAAGAAGTATAATTACCAAGGGGGAAAGTCCTGAAATTTTATTGTTTCAGAATCCCTTTTACACTGTTAAAAGTTGAAGACTACCCAAAGAATTCTTGTTTACATGAGAAGGAGGGAGGAAGGAAAGGCGTGAAGGAGGGAGAAAGAAGGAAGGAGAGAAAGAAAGAGAGAAATTATATATTTATAAAGATATATGTATGTATGTTTACCAAACAATAAATAAGATATTTATCTTAGTATTATGAAAATTTTGATTTAATGGATCTAAAAAGTGTAAGGAACCCTCAGGGACCCTGGAACAATGCTTTTAGAAACATAGCTCCAAAGTAAACTGAAGCCAGATGAATCTCAGATAAGTTCTTTTTAGATGTTTATCAATCAGTAGCTTCTTTGTAGAAGGCAGTAGTATTGTCCTTAGTGGCTTAAAGGGTTGTTGTGGAAAAAATAAATATATATACTTTAGATTGGAAGCTCTTTGATGGCAAGGATTATCTTTTACCTCTTTTTGTATCCCCAGACTAGGCACATGTAGACACTTAGTAAATATTTATTTAATAAATGAATACAGAATATTCTGCAGAGAACAGCATTTTCACTAATGGAAAAGCATTGTTATAAAATGGAAAGAATGTTGAATTTGGAGTTCGGATCCAATCTTAGTGAATTTAGGCAAATCAATCAAACTTGTTAATTTATATATAGTGCAACCAACAAGAATATGTTATCAAAATCTCTGCAACAGGAGAATATTTTGATATAAGTCCCAGTTACAACCCTTAAGGCTAATTTTTACTATTATCTGTAAAATAAGGGGTGATATGAAATGATCTTATGATCAGTAAGAGCTCTTCCCACTCTAAATCTATGATCTCATAAAGTTACAAGACACAAGTAAAAACTGAGACAATTAGAACTGGAATGAAAAATAGGCACTTCCCTAGTCCCTACTAATTGTCTAATATGTGTCCAAAGAGGAAGTATAGGTCAAATATGGGATAATTATAACTGAATCCATAAGATATATGAGAGAACTCCAAAGTAAAAAACTTATAAATGAACACCCTTATACTATCAACCTCTGCATTCCTAGAAGCTCACAAATCAGCTTTAATGGTTGTGCCTAGAACTCATGTCAGAATATTCTCCTGTTGCAGAGACTTTGCTAATATATCGTCATTCTTGTTGGTTGCACACTATATAAATTAACAAACGCCGACTCTACCTAACTTTTTTTTTGTTGTTGTTGGGGAGCAGACTGCCTTTTGCCTGTAGTCCCTTGGGACGACCAAGTTGCAAATAATCTGTCTAGAACATTTTCTCCCTGCTATTGAATTCCTGCAAAAAGTTGAAAATCAGCAGAAGAATTCTATCAGACTTTTTTTTTCAGAAATCTTTTTCTTTTCTTTTTTTTTTTTAAGCTTTTTATTTGTATAACATATGTATGGGTAGTTCCCCAACCTTGATCTTTACAAAGCTTTCCAATACAAATTTTACCCCCAGTCCCCTCCCCTCCCCTAGATGGCAGGAAGTCCACTACATGTTAATAATGTTGAAATGCTTGAGAGGTTATGCAAGAAAAATCCTATCTACAAGAAAAAAAAAGAATCAGAGAAAGGCAACACAATGCAAGCAAATGTCAATAGAGATCATGAAAATGTTACGTTGTGGTCCATATTTCATATCCCTCTCTCTGGGTGTATATGGTTTTCTTCAGTGAACAACTGGAACTGGTTTGAGACAATTCTTTATTGCAGAGAGCCATGTCCATCAGAATTGATCATCATGTAATACTGTTGTTGCTGTGCATGATGATCTCCTGGTTCTGCTCGTTTCACTCAGCATCAGTTCGTGTAAGTCTCTCCAGGCCTCTCTGAAATCGTCCTGCTGGTCGTTTCTTACAGAACAATAATATTCCATAACATTCATATACCATAATTTATTCAGCCACTCTCCAATTGATGGGCATCCCTTCAGTTTCCAGTTTCTAGCCACTACAAAAAGGGCCGCCACAAACATTCTTGCACATGTGGGTCCCTTTCCCTCCTCTAAGATCTCTTTGGCTATCAGACTTTTAAAAAAGAATTAAACACTAATCCTAACACACTGAATGTGCTAACATAAGAAATGGAAGTAGATATTAAGAGTAGGTTAAAAATCAGAATCCAACAATATGTTTTGCACATACTTGGGACATAGATATACCAAAAGAGTTAAAATAAAGGGTTGTAACAGAACCTAATATGGTTAGGTAAATTATAAAAGACATAGTAATCATGATGTCAGATAAAACAAAGGCAAAAACAGGCCTCATTAAAAGAGATAAGGGGGAAATTACATTTAGGTAAAAGGTGCCATAGACAATGAATTAATTTCAAAAACATTTAAGCAAGTTTCTCTGATAATGACCTCATTTCTCAAATAATAATAATTCTCAAATAATAAATATACTGAGTATATAACTGAGCCAAATTTGTATAAATAGGAGTCATTCTCCAATTGATAAATGGTCAAAGGATATAAATAGGTAATTTCCAGAAGAAGAAGTGAAAGCTATCTATGCTCATATGAAAAAATGTTCTAAATCACTATTTATTAAAGAAATGCAAATTAAAATAACCCTGAGGTATTACCTTATGCCTATTAGAAATGACAAATGCTAGAAGAGATGCTGGAAAATAGGCACATTAATGAATTGGTGGTGGAGTGGTGAAATGGTCCAAACTATGCCTAAAAGGCCATACATGTCCTTTGACTCAGCAGTACCACTACTAGGTCTCTATCCCAAAAAGATCAAAGAAAAAGGAAAATAATCCATATATACAAAAATATTTATAGCACTCTTTTTTATGGTGGCAAAGAACTGGAAATTGAGATAACGCTCATCAGTTAAAGAACAGCTAAACAAGTTGTGACATACAATTCTGATGCAAAACTACTATGCTACAAGAAATAACAAGGGAGATAATAACAAATAAACATGGAAAGACCTACATGAACTGAAGTTGTGAAGTGAGAGGAATGAAGAAGAGAATTGTATACATTAATAGCAATACTGTAACGATGACTGACTAAACAACTTGGCTATTCTAATCAATATGGTGATCCAAGACAATTCCCAAAGGACTCATGGTGAAAAAAAATGCTGTCTACCTCCAGAAAGGGAACTTATGAACTCTAAGTGCAAATTGAAGTATAATTTTTTTCTATTTAGTTTTATTGCTTTTTTCAAGTATTGCTAATCTGAAAACAAGTTTTGCACCTGTTTGCTTTCTCAATGGGTGAGGAAGGGGATAAGATGGAAGAAAATCTGGAACTCAAAATCCCCCCATGCTAAAAATAAACATACTAAATTACATTGGTTTTAAGTACTAAAAAATAATAAAGAGGCTAGAAAGAGTAGATACTTTTTTGGGTAAAGTTAATAAGCTCAGTTTTAGACTTGTTGAGTCTAAGATATCCAAAGGTGGTTAACTGGATAGAGCATCTAAAGTCAGGAAAATCTGAGTTCAAATCCAAACTCAGACACTTCCTACTTGTGTGACCTTGGGTTAGTCAGTTAAGTTTCCTCAACCACAAAATGATGAAGACTTTTATGAGGATCAAATGAGGAAATATTTATGAAGCACTTAGTATAGTGCCTGATATGTGGTAAGTGTTATATAAGTGCTTGGTATGCTTATTAGATGTCTACAAGACATCCTGTGAGAGATGTCCAATAGGCAATTAGTAATGTGAGATTAAACATTAGAACTAGATAAATAAATCTGAGAGTCACTTGTATAGATGACAACTAAATTCATTGGAGCTGAGGAGATATCCAAGTGAAACTTTTAGGAGAGAAAATGGGACCAGGACAGAGCCTTGGGAAGACCCTTCAGTTTTCTTAACAGCTCGAGTTCTTTCTGCATGAGGCTATTCTCATTTCTCTCAGTACTACATAGCAGCTAGATGGTCCAGATACAGGAAGACCTGAGTGCAAATGTCTGTCTGTCTGTCTCAATAATAAAATTGGGTCAACAGTACCTCCTCCCAGAGCTATTGTGAAGATTAAATGAGTAAAGCGTCACATCTAGAAGGTTCTTCATAAACATTTGTTCCCTCACCCTCCAAAGTTACCTTGTATATTCTAAAAATGCATTTTGTATATCCACATATGAATGGCTGTGTGTTTTCTGTATGCTTAATATACTTACATGTCTGCTCCTCCATTATAAGTTAAGTTC
Organism: Myrmecobius fasciatus; assembly: GCA_023553655.1. Taxonomy (NCBI): domain Eukaryota; kingdom Metazoa; phylum Chordata; class Mammalia; order Dasyuromorphia; family Myrmecobiidae; genus Myrmecobius; species Myrmecobius fasciatus. The sequence goes on along the minus strand of JAJPUD010001690.1, from coordinate 60,241 downwards.
CTGGAGAACAGAGCTTCTCACTTTTGTCTTTGTAGCCTCAAAACAGTTTCTGACACACAGCAGGTGCTTAATAATTGCTTGTAAAATAATTGATATGTAGAACTTTTAAGAAGAGACATATGAGAAAGTATGGAAGAATTGTGACATACTCCTGGAGGAAAAAGTCAAGTCCATAATATCAGAAATCAATCAAATTATCATGTGCTACAATAAGTATATAAATATTTATGCATGTATTGGATTTAACATATATTTCTACCATGCCCATATATTGGACTACTTACCATCTAGGGGAGGGCATAGGGGAAGGAGGGAAAATTGGAACAAAAGGTTCTACAAGGGCTAATGTTGAAGAATTGTCCATGCATATATTTTGAAAAATAAAGTTTTAACAAAAATATGTATTAAAAATTGTCATGTGCTAGTCCACAAAATACTCCTGCCACTAGTGCAGATAATAATAATGGACATTTATATAGTACTCAAGGATTTTTATAGTACTTTAAATATGTAATTTTATTCAATCTCTGCTGTAACACTCTGAGGTAGATGCTATTATTATCCTGATTTTACTGAGGATGTTAGAAAACTGAGGATGAAAGAGATTGGTTGATTTGCTCAGGGTCACAAAGCTTTGTCTGAGGAACGATTTGAATTCTGATCTTCCTGATTCTAAGCCCGGCAGTCTGCCCATTATATCAGCAGGTCATCAGCCATCTCTTTATTTTTCTTCAAATGGGATTCTCATGCACATCAGTCTATATCTACTGAATCAATAATCTTAGTGACAAGCCTATAAGTAGTTGAGTAAGAAAACAGGAGATCTGGACTCTATTTTTACTTGTGCCACTGTCTATGTAATCTTGAGTAAATCATTTGAAAAAAAATCTTAATTTCCTTATCTGTAAAAACAGGTGGGTTAGAGTAGATGACTTCCATCTATCGTGTGTGTGTGTGTGTGTGTGTGTGTGTGTGTGTGTGTACACGTGTAAATGGCTGATTTTCATAGACAGTAAGCCACTGCCACCTAGTGGGAAGACATTTCAAAGGCAGAGCATCCTTTTCCCATTCATAGCTTTATATCTCTTCATACCATAATAAATTAGCAACTGAAGTTTTCCCAACACAGATATTACCATATTCCAGCTTGCTCTCCTTCTCCTGGAAACAAGGAGCTAAAGGCTGGAAGGTATCAGTCTCAAGGTTCAGAGGACAACTGTGCAATTTGTATAATTTCAGGAAAGCAAAATAATGAAAGTATCAGCTTCATGTTTTCTCATGTGTCTTTTTTTCCCCCAATACCTGAATGCAAGCCCAAACCTCCTTGTTCCAGAGCATCATTGGATTAATTCCAAGCTGCTCTCCTATGTCCTGTAAAATACCTAAGGTTATTTCAAGTTCTTATATTCTACAGCTCCATTGGAATAGGGTCTATACCTGCAATTTCATCAGTTTGGGGAGCTCCTAGTGAGAAACCAAGCAGATATGAATCTGTTCTACAATGTACAATCTTAGAGAGCCCTTCTAAAGCACTGGGAGGACAAGTGATTTTCTCAGAGTCACATAGCCAGCATATAGTCAGATAGCAGAATGTAGCTGGAGAGCTGGCCTTGGTGTGCCAGAAAGGACTGGGATCAAGTTTTGCCTCTGACATATGCTAAGGAGGTAAATACCAACTTGGCCCACTTCAATCCACATTGTCCTATACCTTATTTTGGAGGAGAAAAGAGTGACATAATTATTAAGAAAATAAATGAAAAGAAAGAATAAAAGAAAAAAATTTTAAACTTCTTGAGGGTAGATATCTTTACATCCTTAGCACCTGGAATAGTCTTTTGTATGTACTAGGCACTTAACAATATTTGTTGTCTCCAACTGAATTATTAAACCAGGTGAACATAAACTTTAAGAATATTAATTCTCAATTCATTTCATGGCTCTTGCTCCCAGACAAAAATCTGTGTATATATTATTCTGAGACATCTTGTAAAATCTCATCTGCTGGCCAACACTTCTATTGAGCAAAAATATCCACTGGGCACTGATTAGTCATTATAAATATGAACAGAACAGTTCCCAGGTCTAGAGGCCTCCAGATAGCAGAGTGGAAATAACTGAAAACAAAAGCTGGCAATAAACAAAGATAGCCAGAAACTTGCCACATTTCCAGGGTTAGCAGTATAGATTCAAACAATCCTCCACTTCCTGCAACAAATCACACTGAAGTTTATTCACATCAGGACCACTGCAGTAGCAAATCAGACAGCCTCTGCAATGCAGAGAAGACCCTGAGACTTAAGCACAATTTAACAAGTTGCTGTCAGTCTAGCCAGGGAGCTCCTGGCCTGACCCACATATTAGGAGAGGGATTTGATTTAATATTGGGCATAAGTATAGCCTGTCCACAAAAGATTATAGAAATTCCCTGTCCAGGGCCACCACCACTATCATTATCACCACTAAAAGGCTTTAATTGATTATAATGCTGTCCTGGAATTGCCTTCAATTAGCATGCAATTCAAAATAAATACATTAAGACTTCCCTACAGGAAGAGGACATTTAGATCTTTGGATTTTATATATGTGTGTGTGTGTGTGTGTGTGTGTGTGTGTGTGTGTGTGTGTATAAAATCAATGGAGAAAATTTATTATTTATATATTTATATTTGTATACATTTTTTAAGGCCAAATTCAGAATCGACTCTTCCATGAAACCATCCTGATGAGACCAGTCCCTAGTGACTTTGCTTTAATTTTTATGCCTTCTTAAACTTATTTGAAGAATTAATAACACTGAATCATTTGAGAATACACAGGCCCCAGCTGAGTCTCCCTGCCAGAACATCCATCCACCCATCCATCAATCCATTTATCTAGCCATCTATTGATCATCTATCTATTCAGATGTGTGCATATCTCTGAACACATACATATGTGTGAACAAATATCTTATCATATAGAATATATGATAAATATATGTGTACATGTTTATATATGTATTTTATGTATGTATATATACACATATATGTTTCTGTTTGAAAAACAATTAGAAAACAGTACAGTGCATATTGTGGTAGCATAAAGTCTATCGGATGATACAAGAAATGTACCCCAAAAGTCCTAGATTTGAGTTCTGGATACGCTACTTGACGGAGTGAGGAGTTTGGACTAGGGATCTAAGGTCTCTCCAGTTCTAAATCCAATTCTTCTCCTGAATGACATAGTGGGGAAATGCTGGTTAGGAGACAAAGCAACTAGATTCAAATCTTTATTCTGACATCCACTGAATATATGATATTGGGTAAGTAACCTAACTAATTTCTCTGGGATTTTGAATCAGGGTTGTTGTGGAAAAATTTCTTTGTAAATCTTAAAATTTAAGAGTAACTTGATTTTTTTTGTATTCAGACTTGAGATTTCATTATTTTGGGGAGCAATGAGCATATGAATTCCTTTCACCAAAAGGAGAAAAATTTAGAACACAAGGTTTTGCAAGAGTGAATGTTGGAAACTATATATTCATACCTTTAGAAAATATAATGCTAAAAATACTAAAAATAAATAAACTCCCTTCACTGATAAAAATTAGTGTCTTCTTTGTAATTCAGTCTTAGAAGGCTGCCAAAGGCAATGAAAGGGTAAATGATTTTCTTATAGTCACTTTTCCTATACATGCCAGAAGCAGAACCTAAACCCTGATCTTCCTAAAGGCCAACTGAGCATTACATAAATATAAGTTGCTATTATTACTGGTAATGAATTTATGCTAAACTGTTCACATTCCCATAGTTTCTTTGTCATCACATTTCAGAGATAGCTGACTAAGGTTAGAGGGGCTATTTAAAGTCACAGAATATAGCGGAAAAACAACCTCTACTACAGTCCTCCAGTGACCTCATTATTGCATAGAAATGACCCTGGGTTTTCAAAAGCCATAGCAGCAGGTCACAAGTTATGGCAGATCCTATTACCAAATTGTAAAGGCACTGAAGTATGAGCCTACTGATGTTATCTGAAGAATGGCCTAGCTAAGTTCAGGAAAACTTATCACCATATTAGGCACAGAGTGATGAATTTTTTTTAGTCCCAGCAACTTTCAAAGGCCATCTAGTAAATCACCAAGAGACTGTCATCTACATCAATCCAAGGCTTGCTCATACTTATAAAATCACTGATGCCTAAAGATGTATTAAATGATGAAAATCAAACCTATGGAGGAATTATATAAAGTGATGGAAAGAAAAGCAAGTAAAAAACAGGAGGAAATTTACATAATTAATACAGTAATATAAAAGAATATAACACCAAAGGCATCAGAAATTTTATCAGTTTGGTGATCAGTCAAAACTTTGGAGGACTAATGATATGTGTCCTTTTATTCAGCAGAGAGGTGGTAGACTATAGCGAGTTGGTCACTGTAATTACTTGTTTTGTTTAACTATTTTGCTAAAAAGACAGAGTTTTTTGAAGAAGAGAAAGTAATTGTTGTTGCTGTTCACTTATTTCAGTAAAGTCTGACTTTTCATGACCCCATTTGAGGTTTTCTTGGCAAAGACACTGGAGTAGTTTGCCATTTTTTTTTCTCCAGCTCATTTTACAAATAAAAAAAATGGAGGCAAACAGGGTTAAGTGATTCATTAAGGGTCACACAGCTAGTAAGTACATAAGGCTGAAATTGAACTCAAGAAAGTGAGGCTTAACTTCAAATCCAGAACTCTATCCACTGTATCTCCTAGCTTTATGTAAAAAGATATTACCAATAAAATGGGATTTTTTTTTGATCTTTGATCTTAGCCTCATCAGTATTATATTCTAAGCAATGGAAAATAATGACTTTTTTTGCAGGCGATCAAGGATAAGGTCCAAAGACCTATGATTTTATACATGTGGGAAACCTCCAATGGAGAAACTTCCTATATTGATACATTAGCAACTTACCTATAAACATAATATTATGAGAGAGTTGCCTAAGTTATTGAAAAAATAAGTTATTTGCCCATGATGAATTAATTAGTCAACAAACAGCATTTCTTAAGTGTCTGCTATGTGCCAGACACTGTGTTAGGGATGGGAAATGCAAAATAAATAAATAAATAAATAAATAAATAAATAAAAAAGGAAGGAATGAAGGAAGGGAGGAAGGAAGAGAAAGAGGCAGGGAGGCAGAGACAGAAGAAGAGAAGGAAGGAGAAATGAATGCAGGGAGAGAGGGGAGAGGGAAAAAAGGGGGAAAAAACCAATCCCTGCCTCAATGACAATACTGTCAAAAATAAAAAGTTGAATTCAGGAATTTCTAGTTCCCAAGTCAACCTCAACCAACTAAATCACATAAGTTACCTCTCACATAGCAGATAGTAAACTTAATTGACTAGAACTGAATGTAATCCTAGCCATATTACCCAAGCAATGAGGCACAAGACTCTACTTTAGGGTAAACAATGAATAGGTCTTCTGCAGAAGAACTGGTATCACACTTCTAACTTAGTGGTCTAACTATAGGTCTAACTATTGTCTTCATAGTAGTACTGACCCTCCCAAAATTACAGAGAAGCCCTAATTCTTTAGCTTTCACTGAACACTGAGATTCAGTTTCCAGGAAAGAAGCAAGTTCTGATCTCTCTTGAAGAGTTTGAGATGGCTATCAATGAGAGACCTACCACAAACTTTCTGAACAGGTATATATAGTGACATAATTAATAAGCAATCCTTTGATGACTACTTTGCTGTTGTTGCTGCAGATTGGTAGCTTTTGCAAAAGAATATAAAATACCATTTCCTATTTTTCAAGGAACTTCATCATCACCTCAATACTGATTTTATCAGTACCAAATGCAGATAAACACCTTTTTGAAACTTATATTAGAGGCTTGACTGGGGAATAGAGATTTTAAATAACTTGCCCACAGTTACATAGCCATTATGTGGCAGACACAGAAAATGGACTGTGGTCTTCATGACTTTTTTTCTATACACTATACAGTAAACCAAAGTGTTTCTCATTATCTTCATTGATTGGTAATTCCCTATAATACCATAGAATTATAGAATAATAAAACTGGAATAGAGCATAGAGATCAATTTAGCAGAATATCAGACTCTTAATGTTAATTTTTTTTAAAAGACTCAATTTTGGATATATTGGCTTCTTGTATATTTACAACACATGATACTTCCCTCTAAGCAGTGATTTCCCATAGAATAAAACAAGAAGATAGAATTAAAAGTTAGTCAAATTCAGGGATATAATTCCAGAGTTCTTCCCCTTAGCCAAGGTCAAGTTTAGTTAAGGTTTCCTAGTCTAGGGTAGTGGGGATATTATAATCCATAAATACACACATATAGGCATGTATCCCTATATGTGTGTATGTTATTCTGGGGATGGAAGGAATAAAATTCTCTTCCTGACTTTGTCCTAACCCTCAAGAAGCTTTCATTTTACTGAGCAATAAGCACAAGATTTATAGTGTCTTAAAGTTTACAGAGGACCTTAGATATATTATCTCATTTCAAAAATTAATCTGTATAATGGTTTGAAATAAAGAGATGGTAGAATTTCATGATTTAACTCTACTACTTCAGAATTTATAATCATTTGCTTTGAACTGCTTTGTCTTTGAATTATGAAAAGAAGAAAGCTGTAGTGAGGAAATGGATAGTGTAAACATAAGATCAATGAACTTGTTTAACCTTTTTTGAAGTAGAATTATTTTAAGGACTTCAGCATATTAACTGAGTATAAAGGGGGCTGCTAATTACAAGCAAGCATAATCTATTCATAGGTCCACTGGAGTTTTACTTAGAAACACTTTGTAAAGAGTAGATTCAAGACCTGAGCAAAATAAAAATGTTATATATTGTTTATAACTAAGATGTCTGAAGAATTTAGATTGGTTTTCTACTAATTGGTGAAATTATTCTTTAATTTCATAATGTAATTACTTTTTAAGTTTTCAGTCCCACTTAAATTTTCACCATTGTTGGGAAACTCTTGGGCAAACTTGGGCTATTGCTTAGGGAACTGAAAGGTCATTTAACTGATATATGTCAAAAACAAATTAAGAAGCTATTACCTTAGGTCTTACTGATTGAAAATGGGAGCTTTTTGCCCATTACAATGGCAAAAGAGAGGGAAGCAAGAATGAATGCCTCTTCCTATGATGTACATAAAATTTGCATTATACCTTAAAGAAAGGTCATTTGAACCAGAACTCACCTATTAGTTGGAGGACTTCAATTCCTTGAGGAATGAATGAATCTGTAATCCTCAGGGGAGATAAGACTGAATTACTCCCTTCCAATGCACTCCTGTCCATAAAAATGTTAAACTTAGTACCAATGCCAATTAATCAAATTAAAGACCAACTGAGTTTGAGTATACATTTTTTCCCTGTGAAAAGTGACAGATGGGTCTCCATTAGGCATCTGTTTCTAGCATCTGTTAGGATGTGATAATTCCCTGTTCAGAAAATAAGGTGGTGGGAGGGGTAAGAGAAGGTGGATAAAGGGGTATAAAGGGGAATCAGAATCTATCTTCCTAGAGGAAATTAGAAACTTTTTTTTTCTTTTTTTCCCTTGGAGTTAATGAATTAGGCTTTAATAATAGGGCTAATAATAACATCAACACCATTTCTTTTGACTAGCCAACCCCAATTTACGTATTATATGATGCTTCCTTCAGTCCATTAAAATAAGGTAACTTGGTAAACAAACAAAAAGTAAGGATTAATCATGGTAAAGTAACTTAGCTAAGAAAAACAGAAGTTTTAGACTCCCAGCATCTAGTATCAGCATTATACATAGTTTCATAAATGTATTATTATTACTGTTTATCTATTGAAGTGCTGTCTCTCTTATTCCTGGAACACAAAAATTCTTTATACCCACTATATCTTATCACTAAACACCCAATACAACAAGAAAAAAATATAAAGAAATTGTTTTAAGGAAAATTATTATATAGAAAAAAACTGAAAGAATAACTCAGCAAAGTAATGACATATACTGTTTATAGAAGATTGTTGATGAAAAATATTACCTACATTATAACAAAGAAGGGATGGTCCTAAGATGCAAAATGAGATATATGTTTTTGGATGATTATAAGAATTTTTTTTTGCTTGAACATGAATATTTGTTGCAAGGACTTTCTTTTTGTTTTTGTTTTTCTCAATGAATAGAGTAGGTGAGAGGGAAAGAGAAAATGGTGGTAGAGTAGGGGAAAAAAAGAAAAAAAATCATTGAGCCAACTTAAAAAAAATAAACAAAATAGGAGGAAGTCAGAAAATCATAGAAAAATAGGCAAGCTTTGAAAATTAAGACACTGAATTTATTAAATATTCAAAATAATAACAAATTGTACTTAATATAACTATGTGCTTTCATGTACAATCCTCTTCCATTATCCTATACTTACAGAAATGTTCATTTTATTTGGTGTATAACTTCAGAATTTTAAAATATAGTAATCTTTTAAAAATGAATAGTCCAAAATATATTGGATGGAAATAACAAAAGGATGAGAAAATGGATAGAAAGAACAGTAGGGAGATAATTTTTCATTGTGAAAACTGCTACAGGGAAGGGAAGGAATAAAAAGAAAGGTTGAATTTTTATAGTTTTTACATTATTATTCAAGTTTTTTTTTTGAAGAGTTGTATTTTTTTTGTTGTTTTGTTCTATATCTATATGATTTCATTGATTTGAGGGACTTTTTTTTTTGGTGAAAACAGTCTCTCTCTCAAACTAGACCAACAAATGAATGTGTTGTATTTCATGGTCTTAGAAAGCTTCCTGAAGGTACTGAGAGGTTAGATGATTTCCCGAGGGTAATACAACCAGTATTTACCAGAAGTGGTATTTTAGCTTAATCTTCCACATTCCAAGGCTAGCTCTTTCTCTAATTTTATATGGATAGGAGATACTAGACTAGAAGTGTAGAATGAGATAACACATGCATAGGCAATGTGTTGGCCAATATATTGGTTTCTTTTGCTTAATAACAATACTTAGTGTTTATCTAATAGTAACTATGCCAGGTACTGGACTAAGCACTTTAAAATATCTTCTCATTGTACATGTTATTATTATATCCACTTTACAGGTGAGAAAACTGAGGCAAAAAAGATGAAGAGTCAAACAACTAGTGTCTGAGACCACATTTGAAATCAGGTCTTCTTGACTCTAGTCTCAGATCTCTATCCACTGAAACACAAAGTTGCTCTGATTTTTGAATGTTACTTTTATTTATCAAGGGAGGGTAGTTTATTATTTATTTGGGCAGTTCTAGGTGAATTAGCATGCCATGATAGAGATACAAACAATTATAATCAATAAAATATGAAATACATTCAGAATAAGACAAGAAAATAAAAGGGGACACAACCAGGGAAAGTTGTTATTACCCTCTTAGATTTCATATACACTTTAAATCAGACAATATTCACAGTTTCATATACAGGGCTTTTTGTGACTGGGAGTAATCCAGAAGATGGTCTTACATGGACTCCTGGAATGGTTCTTACTAAACTATTAACTTTTGCCTTTTCTGACCTTCTGACATCACCCACAAAGTTGGTGTTTTGCATTTTAATGTCATTGAGAGTTTGGGCATAGTCAGTCATGGAGACTTTTTTTCCCCTAAAGTCATGGTGATTCAGTAGAAATTTTAGCTGTAATAGGCATGAAATTGGGGACAATCTCAGAGGGTGGGCCTAGGAAGAAATCTATTTGTAGCTTTCATGATGGGAAAGGAGAAAGATACTCTACCTTTAATTTTACAGGGAGCTTTTTCCCAAAATATATAAACTATGGAGATTATGCTGCATCTTGGAAAACCATATCAATTCCTTATATTTTAGCTTTGGTTTTTTAAGCAGTCATAATATGGTGACTGACCCTCAGAGAACAATATGCACAAATGAGGTAAAAATTTAGAATTTGTGAAAAGTATAACTTTTTTCCTAGTCCTATATCCATATGCACCAAAATTCCAGCACAAAGAAAAATACTATATTAGTGGTAGTATAGTAGTAATAATTGATAACAAAGCATTTTACCTATATTATCTCATAGAATTATCACAACAGTTCTGTAAGACAGCGGCTATTATTAGCCTAACTGTGATTCTATAATTTCTACATACTCCTCTCTACTCATCCAATTATCCTAAACCTTAGGAACATAGGTATGCTTTAGTAAGAAGTGAAAATAAAATTATTATTTATGCAAATTTAACAAATGCACAAACATCCTTGTTCTTGTAAAAAGTGTTAGTTTTGATACAATGTTTCTATAGTATCAGGTATATTCTAGAATAGATATAATGTCAGAAAAGAATGAATCTCTGAAACTCCGACCAGTAACTAAAGTGTTAACCAAAACTTTGCCCCAGAATATACAATTTCTAGGAGTTAGCCCTCCCTCAGCAGAAAAATATAAAACTGAGCACCTAGTGAAGAAGAATTAGTTAAAACAGTGGCTGTTAATGCAGCAAGCTATCAGACAATGGCTGAACTCAGCCCAGAAATCTTTTAATTCCCTCAAAATATACATATCATTTTGTTCAGGATACAGTTTGTGGTACCTTCCTTGGACAGAAAATCCCCTAATTAGTTTAGGTGCCCACCCAAGAAATATTATTTTCTAAGGTTTTCCTAAAAGAGAGTCACTAATGGCACAGATGTAAATTTTGGACTAGCAACTCTTCTCAATGTCAGGGGAGTCATTTTGTCCCTGATCATTTGAAGCTAAATGGGAATAGGAACCATACTTTAATTGTCTGGTATTTCTTGTAGCATGAGGAAGTAGTATATTTGTGAGTGTTAGCAAGATTAAAGGGTTACCATCTCTGTGTGTAACTGGGGTGGGGTAAAGAAGTTTTGTTCAATCATTTTACTCATATCTTACTCTTTATGATATATTTAAGTGGTTTGCTGTTTTCTTCTTCAGCTCATTTTACAAATAATAAAACTGAGGGCAAACAGAGTTAAATGACTTGCCTAGGGACTCACAGCTAGTGAATGTCTAAGATTAAATTTGAATTCAGGGAGATGAATATTCCTGATTTCAGGCTTGCTACTCTATCCACTGCACACCCTGGCTATCCCAGGTGGAGAAGGAGGTGATAGGAAATGAGTAAGTTGAGGAACTAGGAAGTCAGAATGTTTTCAGGAACATCAATATGTCTGTTGAAGTCCCCAACTATGAAAGCAATGCTCCCCTCTCCCAAGTCTTTCTGACATGGAGACCAGCTCTCTATCTACTATACCTCTGTCTCTCTCCACAAAATGAGAATTAAGTTCAGTCTCTTAGTATAAATGCTAAATTAGTCCTTTTTTGTGGTTGTTGCTGTTCTCACTTTAGTAATCACAAGATACAGTCTTTTCAAAACACACTATTTTTATGAATTCTTCACAGACTCTTCCTAGATTGCTCTTTAAAAGGTTTATTTACAACCTACTATAACAGAGCTGATGAGGAAGAAGATTCCCATCAACTCCTTCTCTATATTCTCTACATATTTATAATGAATCCTCATAGGTCACAGATAGAACATGTATTTTTTTCCTAACTTCTTAGGGAAAAGTGCTTCTGTCAGGCATTTCTCAATTGTCCCTTCAAAACTGCTTATACAAACTGCTTTTCTATCAATTCAATTTTCTTCTTAAAGCTATATTAACTATAGTTTCTAAGAGATATATTCAAAATAAGACTCACATGAGATTTAAATTTTTTAAAAAAATTATGAAATACATCTGTATTCTGATTTTTATATGTTCTAACACATAAAACAAAATTTTCTTGCTATCTCTTTCAAACAATGACAACAGCAACAAAATATCTTCCTAATGTTGACCGATAATAATAATGCTTACAATAATAGTGAACACTTACAAAATGACTACTTTGTGCAAGATACTGTGCTAAGCACTTTACCAATATTATCTCATTATTATCACATTTTACATGTGAGGAAACTGAGGCAAATGACTGTCCAGGGTCCCACAGTCCCACAGTCCCACATGAGGCAACATTTCCTATTGATTTTCCACATAAATGAGATATAACCTAAAAGTTCATGGAGCTCTCTGTAACAGTGTAAATAGTCTCTGTAACAGTGTCAGAAAATTGAAAAGAGACTGTTCCTATTAAGAGAAACTTCCTTTAGGAAACTATTTCCCCTTTATCCAAGACTTAATTTTCAGATTTTTAAGTATTACCTCTAGATGGTGGCACTGCTCTTTGCTGCTGGACAAGGTCTTATCTAAGGCCTTTGTTTTTCACTATATGGGAGGAGAGAAGAGTAAAGGGAGAACCTTTTCCTTCTTTTTCTTTTCTTTCTTTCTTTTCTTTTTTTTTTTAACATAAGGCATTAATAACAAAGGACGACAGTTAGAGGAGGAACAAGGTAATGACTACCCTGGACATAATAACTGCAGGCTGCTTTTGAGGTCTGATATCAGTAACTTGCCAGTTCTGAAATGTGTGCATGTGTGTTGGGAGGAGGGGACATGAGTTACAGACAGATCCTCCAGCAAGACTTTTATTTAGGGACTGTGTGTTTATGTGTTTGCTGGGTACCCTAGGCAACTGTGAGAGCAGTTGGTAAGGGCTAAAAGATCATGAATCATGGAGAGTGAGAATTCTGAAGAAAAAAAAAAGATCTATTTTATACAAATCCTCCATTCCAGCCAAACTGGAACCATAACTCTTAGATTTAGAGCTGAAGTGCCTTTAGAGGTCATTTAGTCTAGCTCATTCCTTCCCCTACCTTTTGTTTTATAGATGAGTAAACTCCTATTGAGAGAAGATAACTTGTCCAAGTAATTTACAATTATTGAGTGGCAGTGGTTAGATTTAATCTGAAGTCATTTGATTCTGAATCTAATGCTCTTTACATAGCATTATGCTACCCGTGTTCACTTCCTCCCCAAATGATACTTACAAATCCTTACCTCTGAGGTAGAAAACTTATGGCAAAGTGATACAATGAACCCTTATCAACATGCACAACAGGATGGTCTCCAAACTGAAATGAAAGATTCCAGATAATCAGGACCTTGGAGAATTCCAGAGGCCTCCCTGCTCAGAAACTGGAAAGATATAGAAGAAATAAATATTTCCTGGGAAGAAATCTAGAATTCTACTTACATGGTATTTGTATGATAGCTCGAGCTATTATCTCTAGCACCAACAGTCAAGGACAAAAAGACGTGGTGTTTGGAGGGAAATGAAAGGGGAACGAGAAAGGAGAGGAAAAGGAAGCAGGATCTACTTGGCAGTTGCTCAAATTTAGTTTGCACCTTCTTTGCCAGTGCAGAAGAAAACAAACGACCTGTGAACTGAATGAAAAATGGTGATTCATTACTCCTGATGTGTGATGATGGCTTAATTATTTTTCTAACTGGGGAGAGCCCTTTCTGACAGCAGGTGCAAATGAATTCTCCACTATTTTAAGGAGTGATTGGCCCAGGACAAGCGGAAAACTGGAAAACCTAATTAAATCTGGAGTCTTGTGAAATAAATGGAGCAGGGAGTTTGTTTGCATGCTGCTGTCAGGTATAAATGATTTCTTGTGAAACTCTACTGCCAGAGTTTTGGATGGAGGGTGTGGCAGCTCCCAGCACTGGGGACACTAATAACAGAGATTCCAGATGACAGCATCAAAGCCCTAAATGTGTAAAGAATACTATTAAGAGTAAGTAGATCCCAGTATTAACACTACCCCTATCACCAACAGGCTTTGTGACTTTGGCAAATCATTTTTCATATTCATGAATCTCAGATGCCTTTATCAGTAAAACAAAGGTAGCTGTGTTAAGTGGTTCCTAGGATCAGGCATTAGAGCCCCCTGAATCTGGAAACTTAGTAGAAAGGGCTCTCTCAGGAGATAGTGGGTTTCCCATTAATGGAGGCATTTCCATTATGTGAGAGACTGAGTAACCTCTTGTTAGGAATGTGATAGAGGAGATTCCCACTAAGATATCAATTACAACCCTTAGGGTTTTTTCCCTAATTATAAAGTTCTATAATTCTTCCTGTACCCTTAAAGTTCCTCCAATGGACATGAAAAACATAACAAATGATGCTTTTGTTTGGGTTCATGTTTTCCTTTTATCTGTGATGAGGGAAAAAAACAGAATTTGACTTCTCCCTAGTGTAAAGATACAACTTCATTATCATCTTATTTCTTTTTATTTCCTACCAAAAAGGAAGAATTTTGGGGCAACAAATGACAGAAGGAAAATAACTAAAAGGGATTGATACCAAAGAAAAATATGGGGATATAATAAGAGAGCAGCTGGTTGTCAACTTATTAGTTCATGTACAAGGCACAGATGAATTCCATCCCAAAATACTTCAAGAACTGATACATATGATTGCTGAATCACTGTTAGTGATGTTTAGAAGACTATAGGGACCAAGAGAGATGCTGCAAAACTGGAGGACAAATGTTATCCTCATGAAGAAAGAATAAATCATGTGAATTATAGGATAGTGAGCTTGATTTCAATTTCTGGAAAAAAAAATGGTTCCATCCCTAGCCCTATCCCCATCTTATTAAAGGGGCAATTAGTGAATCTCTAGAAATGGAAGAAGTGACAGTAGAATGCTAAAATGGCTTCCAAGAGAATAAGTCATGACAGAACAACCTAATTTTCTTTAACAGGGTTTCTGATAGATGAGAGAAGTACTGAGTACTATAGATATTGTTTGCCTTAATTTTAGCAACAAAGCCTCATAGGCTATTCTTTTGGGTAAAATAAAGAGATGTAAAATAAATGCTGCATCTCTCTATTTTACCCAAAAGAATAGCCTAAGAGGCTTTATTACTAAAATAGATCCAGAACATATTTATTTTAATATGAAACAAATAGAACATATCTATTTTAATATGTAGCAGATATAAAACTTATCTATTT
>JAJPUD010001690.1:13729-45310 GCA_023553655.1 Myrmecobius fasciatus | reverse complement strand
AGTAGAAATAGAACATATTTATTTAATATGAAATAAACAGAGAACATCTACTTTTAATATGAAACAGACATAGAGCATATCTATTTTAATATGACACATAGAACATAACTTTTAATATGAAATCAACATAGAACATATATTTTAATATGAAATAGACATATAACATATCTATTTTTAAGAATAAATAGCTATGGAACTTAATATAAAATAAACATAGAATGGATATTGTGAAGCAACTAGATAGCTCAGTGAAGTTCTGGGCCTAAAATGAGGAAGATCTGAGTTTGAATCCAGCCTCAGACACTTATTAAGTATGTGACCTTGAATTAATCACTAAAGAAGGAATTGGCAAACCACTCCAATAACTTTGCCAAGAAAATCCCACAGGCAGTATAGTCCACAGAGTCACAAAGACACAGGCATAATTAAATGACTGGACAACAAGAATAGATACTAACAATTTAATAAAAATTGTTATTTAGTCATGTCTGACTCTTCATGTCCTTAATTTGGGATTTTTTTTTTCAGATAAAGTAGTAGTGTGCTATTTCCTTTTTCAGCTCATTTTACACAAGAGAAACCTGAGGCAAACAGATCTGAACTCAGGTGTCCCTGATTCTAGCACATTGTATCCACTGAACTATTTATAATAATAATACCAGCTTGCAAGAAAGTCTCCAGTGAAAGGCCTCATGAATTTCTGGTTGGTCCTGTTCTGTTTAAGTGTGCATAGAGTGGAGATGTTTATCAAATCTGAAGATTACAGAGAAGTAGGAGGGCTAACTAATATACAGAATAACAAAGTCAAGATCCAAGAAGATTTTGTTGAGCTAGAACATCAGACCAAATCTAAGGAGACAAGATTTAATGTAAAAAGGACAACTGGGTAGCACAGAAGGAGATCACTGAATTTTGAATCTGGGAGACCTGAGTTCAAATCTAATCTCAAGCTTTTGCTAACTGTGTAAGCCAGGGTGGAAAACTGGAGGAAGGGAGGACACCATCTTGATCTATGTTTTACCACTGGACTCTGATGACTATGGAAGAGAGAATGAGGTTGATAACTTTGTACAGCTCTGCCTTATTCCAATCCAATTCACTTGCAAGTCAAGACATTACTCTCCTAATGTCATTGATCCTCTTTGAGAATGAAGGATGAACAACAAACACTTGGGCAAGACAACTAATCTGTTTACTTGAGTTTCCTTAGCTGTAAGATGGGGATAATAATATCACCTGCTTCCCAGGTATGTTGTAAGTATTACAACAATCAAATAATTGTAAAAACACTTAGCACAGTGCCTGGAATATAGAAAACACTAGATACAAATTAGTATTTCAAAAGAGAAAAACTAGAACAGGGAGGAAGCTGAGACTGTATCATACAAAGGTAGATTAAAGGAATGGGATCTTTGTCTTGGAAAAAGAGAAGATAGGGGAGATATAAAGAGCATCATATAGAAAAAGAATTAGAACTAAAAGCAACGAGTTCCAAATTTCAATAAGTCACACTTAAACCTTGTTGTCAGGAAAGAATTATTAACAAGTATAGCTATCCTATTTCAGTTAACATTGAGGTTTCTCTCACTGGAAGACTTCAAAGTAAAGGCTACTTGATTACAAAAATGTGAAAAAGATATCTGTATTCAGGAAAGTTATGGAGCAGTTGGTGTTTGAGATTCCCATATGATTCTGTGACATTGTTAGAAAAAGGCTGGAAAAAAGGGAGCTTGACATAAGATAATTTTTAATAAATTTATTATTCTGTTTCTAAATGGGTGAAAAGTCTTCTGGAACAATCTCTGCTTTATCTCCCTCTTTTTCTTCTTAAGAAAATAAGATACTAAGAGGAAGGAAATAAACCTACATTAAATAACTATTACGTACAAGGTATTAAGCCAAGCATTTTACAAATATCTCATCTGGTAGCTGTGTGATGTTAGGTAAGTCACTTAATCACCCTGAGATTCCTTACCTGTAAAATGGAGATAATTACACTTTGCAGGGTTGTTACCTGTATCAAAGAGACACTAAGGAAGAAGGAATAATTGAGAGCTAAAAAAGGCAGGGGGGGAGGGAAGAAATTATCTTATTCCTTTTTTTAATTTCCCTTTGTCATTCTTTTCTTTTCCCATTTGATAAATGCCTCTGTTATCCCTTTTTTTTTGGCTTATTCCCCAACTAACTTGAGATCTTATATCTAGTGCATAAAACAACTTTATCAACAATTATCCCTTCTAGTGATTAGATCTCATAGTCTCTCCAAGTCACATTAACTTTCAAATTCTATCAATTAATCCAAGAGTGGATCCTGAGAGTGTATTGGAGAGGGTTTCTTGCTGTTATTGTTTAGTTGGGTCTAACTCTTCATGACTCAATTTGGGCTTTTCTTGGCAAAGAAGTGGTTTGCCATTTCCTTCTTCATCTCTTTTAACAGATGAGGAAACTGAGGCTGGATGAAATGACTTGTTTAAGGTCATATATCTATTAAGTATCTGAGGTCAGATTTGAACTCAAGTCCTTCTGACTCTAGACCTAGAACTATATCCACTGTCTGATTCTAGGCCTGCTATATTCACTGTGCCACCTATCGGTCTCTTCCACCTATCGGTGGAAAGGGTTAAGATAGGGCAAATTCTTTTCCACTTTAAAACCATAGAGTTTTACCCCATAGGTAAAATGCAATTGGCTATGTTTTACCATTTCTAGCTCTCATAACACAAATGAAAAGTACCTAGGAGTGACAATCTCCCACCCTTAATTCTTCTCCAACTGTACTTACTGTGTATAACGTGAGTATTAATGAGAAAGGGCAGCTGGGTAGTAAAGTGGCTATATTTCTGGCTCTGGAGTCAGGAGAACCTGAATTAAAATCAAGCCTCAGATACTTAATAGCTATATGACCCTGAGAAGGTCACTTAACTTAGATTGCCTTTCAAAAGGAATATGAGGATGGAAGTCCTTCCTTTTTCACAACCACCTTATTCAAAGCCAAGCTAAGTGCAGAATTCCTTCTGCAGATACAAGAATGGGGAATGGGGAAGATATTGACTGTCCTTTTTTTGTCCCATCTAATTACAGTAATAAAAATAGAGAGTAGAATCAAAGAATTTTAGTGCTTCAAGATCACATAAACAGTGTTATATAGTTGAAAGAGCTTTTAACAATGAGATAGGACAGACCCAAGTCTGAATCTCAACACCAATACTTACTACATTTGTGGCCACAGACAAGAACTTTAAACTGCAGGTTTAAGTCTCTGCATCTGTAAAATGGGGATAACAATACCCATAAAACCTATTTTATAGGGCAGTTCTGAGAATCAGATGAGATAATGAATGTAAAAATGTTTAATGATTGTTAAGTACCATATAAATGTCAGCTTTAATTATTATCTAATCCATTCAGGGTGAGACAGTAGAAAGAAGTCGAGATTTGGAAGTCAGGGGATTTGGATCTGAACCTTATTCTTGCTTTGAATCCTACTTCTGCCATATGTTCCCTGTTTGATTTTGGGTAAGACACTTAGCTCTTCTGACATTCAGTTTTCTCATCTGTAACATGAGTGGGTTCAATTAAATGACCTTTAAACTCTAAACTTTCAGTTTTAAATCTATAATTTGTCTACAATAAGATTACAATTCAATTCATTTGGAATATATAAAGTACCAACTATTTGCCTCTAAGGGACAGCCTTCAGTAGTGGATGGAAAATTGAATTAGAAGTTAAGAAAATCCAGGATAATGCCCAGCTTCTTGTTGCTTTCTAGATGTGTAACATCACTGGGCAAAACGTCACTTTCCAAGCACTCTGAGCAACTCTTGGATCCTTGAGCTGCAGAGAAGGTGCTGACCTGTATTGGTAGGGGCAGTTTTCTCATTTGGGAGTTCATCATACTAATATAATCACATTATATCCCTATACTGATATTCCAAATATATACCGTGCTCTGGGGTTTCAAAGACAAAAATTAAAAGTCCCTGCACACCAGGAGTTTATAGTTAGCTTTTAAAAAACTCACCAAAAAATAAATATTCTTAAAACCATGTTCAGGTTTAGAATAGGTATATTTCTTAAGTATATTAAATGGCTAATATGGGCCAATTTCTTTGTTGAATGCTGCAACTTCAAAAACAAGTCTTCTCCCAAAGGAGTTTATTTTTTAAAAGATAAAAACACATATGCAAACAAGTAAAATTATATGTACACATAGGTATAAACATTCATACAAGTGTATATATGTATATGCATAGAATGCATGTGTATACTCCTTATGTGCACATACACATTTCTATACAATATCTACTTGTTTTCATACTGAACCAGAAATGCTGTCATTAATTCCTTGCATAATGTCTTTTAAATTTTCTCCTTCCTCTCCATTCCCACTCTCATTACCATCATCCATACCTTTATCACTTTATACCTGGGTGATGACAATGTCCTCTTGGCTGATTCTGTCTCTACTCTTTCTCCACTACAATCTATCTTAAATTGACAGATTAAACTTCACAAAACACTGTTTCCAGCTTACAACTTTCCATAATTTATTAAGAGCCTACAATGTAGCTCTGTGTCAAATGTCCAGAATTTATTAAATATCTGCTATGTGCTATATATCCGCTGTGTGCTATATATTAAATATCCTGAATTTATTGAGTGCCCTATGCGGTTATGCACAGAATTTATTAAGTACCTACTATGTGGCTATGCATTAACTATCTAGAATTTATTAAATATCTGCTATGTAGCTATATATTAAGTACTAGAAATTATTAAATAGCTGCTATGTGGTTATATTAAGAATTTATTAAGTACCTACTACGTGATATGTTAAGTATCCAGAATTTATTGAGTACTTACTATGTGCCTATGGGAGGAAGTCTATAGTCAAGAATAAAAAGCAGGGTTAGAAGCTAGAAAAAATCAGAAATCAAGTCCCCAATAGGATGTGTGAGTCAGTAATTCCCTACTACATTATATCTAAACTCTATCTGGTTTTCAGGATCCATCCTAATTTGATTCTACCTCATGCAGTAAATCTCATTTTCCACTATACCCCACCAATACATCTGCTATTTCAGTAAGGCATTCCCTCTTTTGGGGTGCGGGGGGGGAGGCAATTGGGATCGACATACCTGGGGTCACACAGCTAGTAAATATTAAGTATCTTTGAGGATATAATTGAACTCAGGTACTCCTGACTCCAGGGCTGGTGCTCTGTCCACTGAAATTTCTTCCTTTTCACCTCGCCACTTAGTATACTGACTTGCGTTTCTCTACGTGTGTTCCTTTTGATTCTCCCAGCCTGGAATACACTCTAGCCAACAAAATCCTATCCATCCTTCAAGAACCAGCTCAGAAAAAAAAAAAACTCATTTCTTCCTTGTAGCTTTTTCTGACCACTTTAACTTACAATGACCTCTATATTTTGTCTAATGCATGTATAATGAGGACCTTACAGTTCAACACGATTTTTCCTTAATTGTTTTGTCTTCTGAATTGAATTATAAGGTTTCTGAGGCAAAGACAATGTCTTATTTCTGTATATTTCTCCACAACATCTAGCACAGTGCTGAGCATATATATTAAGCAATGAATTAGACAGTTTTAACAAATATTTATTTATAGCCCACACCATATAAACAAAACATTGTTCAAATCTTTAGAGAAACAAAAGAAAAACAACTCAATCTTTGCCCTTGGGAGCTTACTGGGGAGGGGTTTATATTAGATATGATCAACTAGCAAATATTTGCAAATATTTGCTAATTGACAAAAGTGAATATGAAACTTTCATTCTTCATTTAAACCTATTTTTTTTCTTGCTCTGACAATGGATGTAAAAATTGTTTCTTATTTCTCCTATTACCTTAAAGGCAGGCAGATGATACAGTAGGTAGTGTTGGACCCAACTTCAGGGAATATCTGACTTCAAATCTGACCTAAGATATTTACTAGCTTATGACTTTATGCAACTCTGCCTCATTTAAATCCAATTAACATACAAACCAAGATATAATCTGCAATGTCATTGACCCTCTTCAAAAATGAAAGACAATAGCTTGTGCAACTGAGTAAAAACTGTACTTTTGTCTACCTCAGTTTTCACATCTGTAAAATGGGAATAAAAAATATATATGTGTGTGTATATATATATATATATATATATATATATTTATTATATGCACCTATTTCCAAGGATCAAATGATCTCATTTGAAGATCAAATGAGATAATAATTATAAAGCATTTTGCAAATATTAAAGTTATATGTAAATTTTAGCTTTTATTACTATTTTTATCATATATCTATTTTAATGGATCTGTCATCTAATCAATGGGGGAATAACTTCCACTGATACATTTTTCAAACCATAACATTCTGTTTCATGCTTGATCATATTCCCTCACTGATCCTCGAAAGGAAACATACACAATATGCTAAATGTTTTGCTCTAGTTCTTTTTCCATGTTATGGGTCCTAGTGCAGCTCAAGCTATACAACCGTTATCCCTTGCTCTTGCTACATACTCAGCCTCTGCTTTCAATCATACAATTCTTTGATGCCATACCTTATATTAGTTTTTGCAAGTAGGTTAATAGTCTCCACATATTTCTACATTGCCTTTTGGGAAACATGAAAATCAACTCTTTGGAGCTTATAATGTTGCAAGATTCACAACCAAATGGTATCACTGGCACAACATATAGTTGTTTGTGTCAGAAATCACCTTGTACTCACTGAAAACTTTGTACAACATCCCAAATGCTTTCACTATCTTCCTCTTATTAATTTTTGGGCCCAACTCATTGTCCATTTGCTATGTTTGTTACAGATATCTATATCTGTATATAGATATAGATAAAAATTAATATTTATAAAATCATATCTTCATGATGCAAATTCATATCTATATATAGATACATCTAGAGATACATATATCTGTAACAAAAACTTCATTAATATATGATATACATATAAATGTATAATACATGCAATGCACATATGTATAAAATACATACATATATTATATATATGCACATATTATAGGTGTATATACACACATACTGATATATGAAGGTAATGGTGTCTAGGTACTTTTCTTCAATTTAATTTTTCCTATGTGGTTATTTTGATCATCTTTTTTGAGACTGAATCTCAGAATATTTGAGGATTTTATTTCAACAGTAATATCCATAATATCATCAAACAACAGGAAGACCTCAGCATCTATAGGATTCCTTTTTTCCCTCTCTACCAGGCACAAGACATCTTCCATGACAATAGTGAGCATCTTAGGCAAACACAGATCTTCCTGTTGTATTCTTTGCATGATATTAACAATCAAAAAATCATTTAAGAGAATTATTTGCATGGCCACATATAGAGGAACAAGAACTCCTCTACAATTTTTCAATAACTTTTTAATGTACTGGAATATATTTTTGTGATAGGGTACACAACTAGAGTATCTGGGTTACTGTTTCTCCACTGGGAAAAGATAAGAAAATGCCTTTGGGGAGAATCATGATGTTAACAAAATGTCCTGGAAGAACAGTGGAGAATGTGTCTCTGTACCTAAGTATTATAAAAGGTCATTTGGCTCCAATCTTTTGCTCCCTGCCTTACTTGTACTTTTGACTTTATTCAATGACTCCTTAGCTTATGGTATCTGGTAAGAGACATTTATTACAATAAAGAAACCTTCTACCTTCTGAGACCACATATACCCCAACCCCCCCAAAAAACAGGTCTCTGACCTTAACCTTTTTATTTGTCCTTTTCTATTCTAGATGAATAAAGAGAAGTTACAAAAATTCAGAGCCTGGACTTTTCAGACTAGATTTCCCAGACAATACAGTATCAATGGCCTGAAGAACACAGTGTGAGTGACCTTGGGGACCCCAGCCCAATGATACCTGAAAGAATTCATTTGGTCGAGGTGCTGCCTTTGAATGTGCAATAAGTAAGACTGATTATGTATATGAAAACTGAGGAGCAGGGAAGGATTTGTTCCTTCCTCCCTCTGGTCCTGGGAGGAGTGAGGAGAGAATATATGTAAGTATATATTCCTTTGTAAGAGCTAATTGATATTAAGTGGTTAAATGGAATTGTAGTACTAGTCATTAGTCTTTTTTCTCAATCTCTCATTTGTATATAATAATAGAAATTTAGAGTTTAAAAAAAAATTGAGGGACCCAGTACTCAGTGATTCCTAAGCAAATGACTATTGACCTATTCATGATCCAACCTGCAGAGGTAAAGTTTTCAGAAATATACTGGGTCAGTTAGAATAAGAAGAATCATTATAGAAAAGAAAGCCTAAACCACACCTATTTCACCTTCTGCCTAGGAAATAGCAAGTTGCAGAGTCAAGGAGCAGAGCTAGAGAGACCAGTACTAGATTTAGGGAATTTAGTGTCCCTGAAACAATGGAAAAAGGAGAGGAAAGAAGGAAATTAGCATTTATATAGAATCTAGTATTTGCCAGGCACTATGCTAAGCTTTTTATAAATATTAGCTAATTTTAATGCTCACAAGAATCCGGTAAAGTAGATGCTTCTTACTATGCCCATTTCACAGTTGGAGAAACTAAGGTTAACAGTGTTAAGTGTCATATATGAAGTAGGATTTGAATTAAGGTATTCCTGACTCCAGGTCCAGCACTCTATCCACTTCACCACCTAATTATACCCCTACTAGGGATGCCAATGTGGTTTCTGAAAGACATATACACAAAATCCTTTTCCCAATATATTTGCAGGATTGACAAGCCAGCTGCTTGTTCCTACCAGAGACTTTCAAAAGCTGATGGTAAAAAGGATAACTCTAGGTGTCTTGTTTGTTATTGTTTCTCTCACCATTAAATCTCCACTTCATTTCTAATGGGTTGACATCATACAAAAGGTTAATATGTTCCAGGTTTCACAAAAATATGAAGATAATTATCAAATGGTACCTTCAATTCCTTTTAATGCCTTGCAAATGTAATGTGATCAATGCAATTATCTTCCAGGTTTGTACTTTCCAAAGCCCATAACCAAACTGTACAAAATGAGCTCCAGGGGGTGATAAAATAAGATTATGAAAGGGAAGTCAAGTATCAGTCTTCTTGGCTGGCCTATCCCTTTGGTGAGAAATGGTTATAACAATTGATCAATCAGACAATATTTATTTAATATCTATTGTAGGTAACGTTATATGCTAGGCAATATGTAGGGAATGAGTCCAATGAAATTATGATATAGTTAGGAAGCCAAGAAATAAAATATGAATGTGTATATATGAAAATAAATGAATATATATGCATACACATATATTCCTATATGCTAACATGCACTATTACAGATCCCATAGATTTCATATATGTATATATATGTACTTTTATGTATGTATATATATTATAACACATATGTAAATATGACACAGGTAGAGAGGCAGATGTATTATTTACTTCCATCATGATCAATTTAGGCCAAGAGTGCATTAAGAATACCATCAAGAAATAGATCTTCATGGATTAGAATGGTTGAGAAAGACTCTAGAGAGAGATAGGTATTAAAGAATGGACAAGATTTAAATAGGTGTAGAGAGGATAAAATGGTTCCAAATTGAGCCACAGAGTAATGCTGTAGAAATGGTATGAGTCAATGTACAAAGGTGAAATTTATAAGGTTTCTATGTTTCATTTACGGAATAATGAATAGTCCAGCCTGTTTGTAGAGTGGAAGTTTGTGTAAAATGGATACCTCCCTCCCACTCAGGATTCTAAATCACTCTTTGTGTTTGGCTAATTCTTTAGATTTGCCAACATTCCTCACCAGCATTAATAATAATAATAATATCAATAAAAATAACAAATAGGCTAGACATGATGTTAGATAAAATTAGTGACTTAGTATAGCTCCTTAATATAGCTATTCTACTAAATAGAAAAATAAAGATGCCAACATAGAACATATTATATGATATATATAACATACAAATATGCATATAAACATATATATGCATATATACACATATGATATAGTTATATAATTAATATTATATAATATAATTAATAGAGTAATATAATATATAAAATCTGTTATATGTGTGTATTATATAAGCATGTATATGAATGTTACACATACACACTTACCTCTTGCAGAATTAAGAAGTAATATGCTATTTCAGAAGACCAGTCAAAAACTCTGAGTTCTAGTCCAGATTTTGCAACTAAATTACTGTCATCTTAAAAGAAAAAAACACTTTTCTTAAATTCAATTTTTCTACTGCCACAGGATGGAGTTTGGACTGGGTGATCTTTATGGAACCTTCTAGCTCTAGTACTCCATGACTGATTATAAGATCAATTATCTCAGCATTTGTCTAACTATTGCATTTTAGCATCAATTTGGGTGGAGATAGCAGGAGGCAGAAATAGAGTGTTTTACTTGTATTCAGGAAGACCTTGGGCTCAAATTAGCTACTTGCTAATTGCTCAATTTAGCCATCTTGGACAAGTCACTTAACTTTTCTTCCCTTCAGTTTCCTCATCTGTAAAATGAAAGGGTCATTCTAGATGACTTCTTAGGTTCCTTTCAATTCTAAATATATAAATTCTTCTTTTCTTTTGATGTACTAGGTTATGAGTACTGTGATCTGTGTTGGAAGAGGGAGTTGCCCACAATGACAATATTACATGGATCCTTTGTATTGAATGCCATGGCAGTTCTTGGCTAAGACTGATTTAATAACCAGCTTTATATGAATAATAGTACATGATGGTAATATAATAACAGTAACATCATGTGTATGTTTTATATGAAAAGGAAAGTTGTTTCTGTCTTGAGTTTATCGTGTCTCCTAAGGTGTTCTAAATTTTTTTCCACAAAAGCTCCCTATAAAATCCTGGTATGGAAAGTGAGAAATAGTTGAGATTAGTGCCCTTTCTATGAAACCAAGAGGTTTAACACAACGGCACCAAGAGAAAAATGACTTACTGAACATCACAGTACAAGGAGGTGTCAAAACTGGACCCTGACATACCCTGAAGTTCCTGGCTCTTTCTCAAATAAGGAAAGCAAGGTAAAATACCTATTGTAGCATTTTTGCTGCTGAGCCCATGAAATAGCAGTTTGTTGTCCCTGAAAGCTCTGCCTCAAAATGAGGGCTCATGGGATTTGGGCTGGTCTCTTTTCAAAATATCACTTTCATAACATCAGATGGTTAGAACCCAAATTCCACAGTGCACAAAACAGAGAAATGGACGCATAGAGTGCTGAGTACAAGCCCTCAAGGAGTGGACATCTTAATGGGGGATGGTAGCACATAAAAAGAGAAAAGACATGGTAGAGATTCCTAACTTCAGCATGCACAAGACTCATGATGGCCTGGATTTGGTAAAATAAGGCCCATATTTCCTTATCAAAGCCTGAAGGTCGTTTGAAGGGTGAAATCTAATTTCCTGAAGGGAGAGGGTAGGGATAATAGCCTTATTGAAAAGAGCCTGGCTAAAGGTGACCCAGATGGAGCAGCTAAGTGTACAATGGAGAGAATACTGGTCCTGGAGTCAGGAGGACTTAAATTCAAATCTGGCCTCAGATACTTAATATTTGTTTGACCCTGGTCACTTAATACTAATTGCCTTGCAACCTTTCTCCCCACAAAAAGAACCAAAACATATAGTCTTATTTAATATTATAAACAAAAATATATACTTTATAAACATACATGCATAGATATACACACAAAAGTATGTCTATATTTCCCCAAAACCCTTTGTTTAGCTAATTCTTGGATAAGGGGCATCCCAATCTTTTTTATCGTTACCAATCATTCTATCAGGTTTCCCAGTGGTTATTTCAAAACTCTCTTCAAGCTCCCTATGCCTCACCTCTGCCATCCCTTTCTTCAATTGACTTTACTTTTTAACTTTCCTGAGAAAATCAGAGCCACTCATCTCAAGCTCCTTCATCCAATTTTATTTGACATCTTAGAACTTTAAACTCTTAATCCCACTGCCTCTCTACAAGAAACGATACCTCTTCACCTTGAAAAGTTAACTTTTATTTTCTTGTCCCCTAAACCTCAGCCTCTCCTTTCTCTCCTAGGGGTTTACTCTATCAATTATTCCTTCCTTGTTTTATCTTTAATCTTTCCTTTCATCTATTTAGTTCATTCCCCATAGCTCAGAAACTATGCAAGTCTCCTCTGTATTTTAAAAAGGCTTCATTTGACTCTGTCATCTCTTCTCTTCCCTTTCATTGACAAAGTATTAGTGTTATCTATTACCACTCCATTTCCTTAATAACTACTCATTTCCCAATCCTTTATAACCAGACTTTGTCCAAGATATGAAATAGGGTACTGCCATGGAAAGAGCCTTGGGTTTGAAATCAGATACCCTGAGTTAAAATCTTGGCTCTGCCCCTTAACTATCACAAAAAATTGAAGTGAAAGTGAATGTCAGAACTCTATTTTCAATATCATAATTTTAATACCTTAATGCCTTAATAGGCAAATTATTTAACCCTTCTGAAGTTATTTTCTTAATTCTTTCTTTCTTTATTATGTATTATTATTATTCTGAAGAATTTTCTTGTTTACAAAATAGTAAAGATCATACACTACATATCTCACAGGATTGTACAGAAAGTACTTTGTGTTTTTTGTGCTTTTATGTGCATATCATTTAAAAATGTAAGTATGTAGACAAACATATATACACACACCCATATATCTATCTATCCATAAATATAAATATAGATATAAATATAGTCTTTAATCTGTATTCAGACAACATCAGAAAAATGGAGTCATGTAGAGCTAGACACTACTGAAAATGACTGAAAATTCATAACTACATAATATATGTGTCTAGATTCTCCACATGATATATGTGGAGAAAACGCTGGACCTGGAGTCTTATGTCTAAATGAGACCTCACATACTTGCTGTGCGATCCTGGGCAAGTCACTTAATCTCTGTCTACTTCACTTTCCTTATCTGTAGAGTGGAGATAATAATAACACCTAGCTCCTGGGGTTGTTGTGAGAATCAAATGGTATAATATTTATAAAGTATTTTGCAGACCTCAAAGATCTTCATAAACGCTAGCTATCATCAGTCATTATTACCATCATCCATGAATATAAAAGTACACCTGAACTCTGAAAAATTACAATGAAACAATTTCTTTCCTGGAAAATAGCTGAGAAAAATATTCTTTTTCTTTTCAGTAGAATGGTGAGGATTATGGATTTAGAATATAGCATATACTGTCAATCATGGTCTCCATAATAATTAGTTGTGATTAAATTTTTCTCTTTGTTATCGTCAAGTAGCAAAAGCAAAAAAAAATGCAGCAAAACTTTAAGAAAATTTTAAAAAGTTGTCAACAATACTGATCACTGACCGTCAACTATTTCTTTTAGAGTAATAAATATATAGTGTGTGATTCTAGCTACCATAGTAGGCAGCATATGTAAGCCTTCACACTCCCACTTCCACACATAGTCCCTAGCCATAAAAGATGATTTGGTTTCTGGCTTGGCTTCTCTCACTGACTAGTTTTTAATATTACAATCAACTAAAGAGAGAAGAAACAAATCTATGTCAGCCCTGATGTCTCTCCAGTTAAGAGTGGTCTTGTTGTTCCCAGAAAAGAAGCAAATTGGCCATTTTCTTAAAAGTCCTCCTGATTTAAAAAAATCAGAGCAAAATGTCTCAAACTACTTGCAGATGGAGCTCTGTTAGTTACAAAAGAAGATAAAGATCCATTTTCATTATGGCAAGTTGCCTATTCTTTCTCCTTCAATAGTTTTTATTTCTGTCCAATACATGGTCTTATCTGAATTAGAAGCCTGCTTTTTTTGTTAAAGTTAAATTTTCTCAAATTCTTCTGCCTACTCTCAAAATTACTCAAGAGGAATAAAGTGAATGAAAAATATTCTTGGCAAAATTCCAAGAATCAACTAGTTTCTAAAGTCATATTGGATTTTCATTGGGTCTGAGATTATTTCTCACTGGATATGCTAAAAGGGAACCATCATATACAAATACATACATATATACACATGTCTATTTAATTCCAAAATGGGTGGAGATTAGCAAAAACATGAGGAAGTTGAAGGGAGAAAAGAAAAACTCTGATCAGAGGAGGAAGGAAAGCTTTTTAAGGGTCTCCAACCCCCAAATGTGTAGCCTTTTGAACAACAGCTTGCCTACATCAAGAAATAGTATATTTCATTTCATAAGACTTTATTAATATTAACACATTATATGCAAGGCATTGTGCTAAGCATTGAGAATACAAAGATGTGTTTTTGTTTTGTTTTTATCTTAAGAGATAAGCATACACTACATGGTACACAGGCAAATATGACATCACCTGAAGGAGAGAGAGACTAGGTGGACCAGGAAAGGTTTCCACTTAGGGGCTAGTACCTGAACTAAGTATTGAAGGAAGCTAAGGATTCTAAGAGACATAGGTGAGGAGAGAGTGCAAGCCAAGCATAGGGGACAGGCAAAGGCAGAGGTGGGAGATGAATGCAGAATTTGAAGAACAGTTAGTAAGTTTGCTTGAAAAAGGAAGTTAAGAATGGATCTTGAATATGTATGCCATCCAGACAGTCCAGCAGGGAGAGGGACAGAGAAGGAATTGTTAAATTCATTATATTTATTTGTAAAGATTAGTTGGTGGTGGTGACTAGAAAGCAAGTTATCTTTTCATCTTCGCAAATTTAATAATAGGCTGATGGGCTCTAGACTCAGACATGCAAACTTGGATTCAGTTCTGTTGGATCTTTGCTTTCAAAAAGAAAGGTCAAGAGGTCTTTTTTCTCCCACTCTTTACTTATATATCCATATCCTACACTCCTAGTGAAAATCATTTAAAGCTTAGGTTTATGCTTAGGATTACCTCAAAAAAGAGTTGGAAGGTATTCAATATTAAAATGTAGATAAAAGACAACTTTATTTTCTTTAAGGGGGAACACGTGTTCAAGAAGAAGGAGGGAAAGAGAGAAAAGAAGGAGGAGGAGGAAGAGGAGGAGGAGGAAAAAAGAGAAAGAGGAAGAGGCAAAGGAGGAGGAAGGAGAGGAGAAAGAGAAGGAGAAAAAGGAGAAGGAAGAAGAAGCAGAAGAAAAAGCAGAAGATGCAGAAGCAGAAGGTGCAGAAGAAGAAGCAGAAGCAGAAGAAGGAGGAGAAGGAAAAGGAGAAGAAGGAGAAGGAGGAGGAGGACAAGGAGGGCGTGGAGGAGGAGAATGAGGAGGAGGACGAGGAGGAGGATGAGGACCAGGATGAAGACAAGAAGGAGGAGAAAAAAGGAGAGGGGAAAGAGAAAGGGAAAGGGAAAGGGGGAGAGTGAGAGTGAGAGAGAGAGAGAGGGAGAGAGAGAGAGAGAGAGAGAGAGAGAGAGAGAGAGAGAGGGAGAGAGAGAGAGAGAGAGGGAAAGAGAGAGAGAATTTATTAAGCATTTACTATATGTCATGAATAGTATCAGGTCCTGGGGAAACAAATATAAGCAAATCAGATAGTTCCTACCCTCAAGACAATATATAAATGGGGGAAATGGGAGGAGAGTGGAATATAGAAGGGAGATATATGAGAAATGGCATAGAAAGCCTGGATTTTATCAAGATAAAGTGAAAGCTCATCTAAAGCATTTTATCCTCCTGCCCCCAACCCAGGAGGTAGGGAAGAGGGGAGGGAGATATGAGAATAATAAAGAGAGTCTGGGCAATATAATGAGGAGATAGCCAGAGACTGATCTTCTCCAAGAGGGGTATAGTTGCATAAATCTCCTCTCTGCTGTCAGTCAGCTCTCACAGCCCCAAATGTTGCAGCAGACCTCTCACCTCTCAAATTCACATTTTTTTTACAAGGATGGAAATTATCTCATCTCAAGAGCACTATGTGGTCACCCTTACTCAGCAAAAGAAAGGGGAAAGCTAGGGCAGAGGCAGGGGGCCAACCAGGCTTGGGATCATCTAAATAACACATGTCTCTGTTACTCTCTACAGCCATGATTACTATAGTCCCAGAGGGGAAGTCACAGAGAAACAGAGTTCTATAACACAGATTCAAGAAAGAAAGAAAGAGAATAATTCAATTCAATAAGTATTTATTAAGTGGCAGGGATTGTGCCAAGTGCTGCAGATATAAATAAGAAAAAGAAAGACTACTGCCTTTAAGATTATAAACTAACTGGGAAAGACCACATATAAAAGGAAACTGGAAAGTAGCAGGTAAGGCACCACCAGGGTGTACCTGGTGTATATGGGGATCAAGAAGAGTTGCACATGGAAAGTAAAGCATTATTTGCAAAATATAGATCTATCCCTGCAAAAAAGAATGGTCTATCCTTGAGTCCTCTAATCAAAACAAGAACAAAAGTTATCTTACCATTTAAAATCTATGGAGTATTTGGTTCTTTGTGGCTTAGTTCCCAATCTTTTTTTTCATATAACCTAATATGGGACCAATATGGGTACCAAGACTTTCAAGCCCAGAGACATAAGTATGGTCTACTGACAGTGACTGAGTATCTTACAGATTGTGAGACAGAATTCAGTTGATTTATCACCATTATAGAGGCAGACATGTGACTGAGAAAAGCCAGAAATATAAACATGTATAGTGGTACCTCAGTACTTGTCTTTAATTGGTTCCAGAAGGCATCATAAGTGGTGAAAACGAGTACTGAATGAGTTTTTCCCATAAGGAATACATCTTCAATCCACAGTCTAACTATCCCTCCCCACCCAATTCCCCAAAGGGGCAAGTGGGGCTTCCAGCTGTGGAGAAGCAAGACAGCCCAGCCCAGCCAGACTCTTCCCTTCCTTCTTCACCTAACTTATTTTCTGAGAACTGCAACCTTTATACTCTCTCCCCACCTATGCTGTTCAAGCTTCCCAGAATGGGGGTGGGGGTGGGAGGAGGAATGAAGCTGGCTGGATGTAGAAGAAGAAGTTATGGTTCTGTGCCCTCCATTGGCCAGTGCTCTGGCCACAGATTCAGGGCTGCCAGGAATCCTGTGTCCTCCTTCCTTGCTGTGGCCTCCACCTTTATTCCCACCACTGATGCTCATGCTATTGCTTCTCTTCCTGCAGAACATACCAGCCACTCCATGTCCTTTCCAAATACTGTTTTGGGAGCCAGACAATTATATGCTGCAACCACACTGTCCTGCAGAAACTGCTGTACCAGCATACACAACCTCAGCATCACGGACTCCAATCTGACAGTCCCATACACTGCCACTTTCACTGGACAGAAGCTGCCTATGGCCAAGGGCAATTGTAGGGGTGGCAGGAGCTAGGCACCTGACCACTCTTACATCTCTACTATTCAACCAAGATAACAACCAAGTGTGAAAAATAGAAAGCAAATATCAAGTGCCAAAACATTTTTTTTCTCATCAAAATGCATCAAATACCAAATTTGTAGAGTTTTGAAGCAGAGAAGTGCTTAAGAACCATTGTAATTGATCGGACCACAGTCCAGGAAGTCCTCATCACCTAGAAGTCCAGTCTATGACATTCATCAAATATTTCAACAGTAGCCCCATAATCTGTGGCCCCATAATCTCAGACTAAGAAAGTGACAGTTGAAAGGGGAAAGGGAAAGGAATAAGCATTTATATAGTACCCATTAAGTCCCAGATACTGTGCTAAATGCTTGTTGCAAATATTATTTCATTTGATCTTCACGACAAGCTTATGAGATAGATCCCCAATAACAGTGAAATAAAAATAGAAGAAAACAGAAATTAAGTGATGTACCTAGAATCACAAAGCTAGATAGTGTCTAAGGTTCGATTTGTACTCGTCTTCCTGGTTCTAGGTCCAGAACTTTATCCACTACTCCATCTAGCCAACTCAGCCACTATCTAGATCACCATATATAAAAAGAAAACATACTATAGTAACTCCACAAGGAACTGCAGGGAGTCAACCAGCCTCTGACTGAAGGAATCCTAAGAGGGAAGACCTATTACCTCTCCAAGAAACCCATTTGACTCACTCTAATAGTTGAGAATTTTTTCCCCCAAACGTTAAGCCTAAATTGACCCATTTGCAACTTCTCCCTAATACCCCTGGTTCTGCTCTTTGAAGCCAAATAAAGTAAGTCTAATTTATCTTCCATATTTGTTGTTTCTGTTACTTGTTTAGTCATTTCAGTTATTTCCAACTCTCTGTGAGCCCATTTGAGGTTTTCTTGGTAAAAATATTGCAGTGATTTGCCATTTCCTTTTCTAGCCTAATTTACAAAAAAAAAAAAGAGGACAGTGAAACAAACAGCATTAAATGATTTGCCCAAGGTCATACAGTTAGTAAGTTTCTGAGACCAGATTTGAACCCATAGAGGTAAATATTCCTGACTTCAGACCCATCCAGTGTGCCACCTAGCTTCCCCTTCTTCCAAATACTTGAAGACAGCTATTATGTACATATAAGCTTTCTTTTCTAAAGAATAAACATTTTTGGGGCAGCTAGGTGGCGCAGTGGTTAGAGCACCAGCCCTGAAGTCAGGAGGACCTGAGTTCAAATCTGATCTCAGACACTTCCTAGCTGTGTGACCCTGGGCAAGTCACTTAACCCCAATTGCCTCAGCAAAAAGAAAAAAAAATAAACATTTTTAGTACTTTCAATTGATCCTCATGCAAGCAAATCCTTGGACCTGCATCATTCTCTTTCTCTGAACTAACTCTCCAACCAGCTTGCTGATATCCAGTAGTGTCCAGAAATAAAGTCAGGGCTATAAGTGAGAATGTCAAGCATAATGAAAATACTATCTATGAAGTTCTGAAAGCTATGAATCTTATAATAAAGCCCAAGATTACATTTGATTTTTTTAGCTGCCATATCACATATTGAGTTTCTAATCTACTAAAATCCCCAGATCTTTTCCAGAATAACCAGTCTAGCCATGCTTCCCCTATCTCTTACCTCAGAGTTAAATTTTAGTACCCATTTGTGCCCATTGCATTTATCCCTATTGAATTTCATTTTATTAGATTCAGCACAGTGTCAAAATAATTTTAGATATTTATTATCATCTACTATGCCAGTATTTCCTTATTCCTATCCTATATGATCTAGAAATTTGATAAGCATGCCATCTATTATTGTTGTTATTCAGTTATCCAACTCTTCATGACCTACTTTTGGAAGTTTTTTTGGGTAAAGATACTGGAGTAGTTTACATTTCCTTCTCCATCTCATTTTATAGACTAGGAAACCGGGGCAAAAAAGGTTAAATGATCTGCCCAGGGTTAACACAACTAGCAAGTGCCTGAGGCCAGATTTGAACTCAGGGAGATGAATCTTCCTGATTACAAGCCTAATCCTCTATCACCTTTATCACTTAGCTACCCATCTAAATCAATGGAGGAAAAAAATCAAACATCACAAGATGCCTGAGGTACTCCATTGGAAAGTTATTACCTCATGCTACCTTGACAATAAGACTTTAACAACCATTCTCTGAATCCAGTCATCTGACCCATTCTGAATCCTTTGGATTGTACTGTTTTCTAATCCACATCTGTGTCTTCTAGGTGACATAGTGGAACAAGCTCTGGGCTTGGAGTCAGGAAAATCTGAATTTAAATCTGGTCTGAGACAAAAATTAGTTCTCTAGTAACTAACTTAACCTTTCTTTGCCACAGTTTTCTAATCTGTAAAATAAGGATAAAATAGCATCTATCATCCAAGATTCTTGTGAGTGAAATGGACAGATCCAAACCTTCCCCTCTTTAAGTCAAAGAGCCTAGGAATTCCTTAATGGTATTTGCTCAGTAAGGGTCCCAGAAATGTTTACCTCACAAGGAGCCTAGGAATTTCCTGATAGTATTTACTCAATCAGGGTCCAAGGATTGTTTACCTCACACAATGAGAGAAATGGGTTTAATCCACAGTATGTTTGCCCAAACTTAATAAGAGAAGTAGGTAGTTTGCTCTGATCCAGGTGTATTGACCCAGATGATATATCAGTATTTTACAATGTATACCTCAAATCCTGTTACTTCTTTATTATATTAGTAAGAAATCAATGTTTAACTGCACATTTATGGGGGGAGAAGTGGTCAGTGCTCTTAAAAACCTGTGGCTACCAGGCTCAGCACTGAATCCTTCTAGCTTGTTTGGGGGTTCAGTCGCCGGGCCCGGCAAATAAACGCTCTCTAATTTTTCAATTACTTGTGACTGTCCAGTGATTTTTTTTTACCATGGATATCTCAGTGAGGATCAAAAGAAATTATATTTATGGAGTATTTAGCATAGTGAGTGGTAATAATAAATGCTAAAAAATGAAAACTATCACCATCATCACCATTTTCTCCACAAGAATAGTATGTGTAATTTAATCCAAAATTTTGCTAAATATGCAGAGTCAGGGTTAGGGTTAAGATTAGGGTAGAATATTTGAATGGAGGTGTTAAGGTAATGTTGGGGTTGGAGTTTAGGAGCCAAGGTTAGTTTAGGAGGACTAGTGTCTTTTAAAAAAAGAATTTTGCTAAAAAAAAATCTAATAAAAGATACTGATCATATTCTGCTGATCTAATAGGTTAGTGATTTTATTGATAAAAGAAATGAAGAATTGTTACCTGTTCTTCATGATATCATGCTGGTTTCATCATCTCTGCTTTTCTTCCTATTTTTTTCCAACCAACTCTTTAATGTTACTTTTTATATTCTCTTCCTCACCCCCCCAAATTGAAGTCAAGCTCACTGCCCACACTTTGCAGACTCTGTTCTCTTTTCATTTTGAAAATTGAGAAACTTGTCCTTCTCCAACCATCTTTTGAGGCAAGATCATACTACTAAATGTCTAACAATCAGCTCTTGGAAGGAGGGGAAGCAAGGCAGAAGTGTGCACAATATACTTTTTTTTTATATTCCAACTTCTTTTTTTTTAATTAAAGCTTTTTATTTACAAAACATGTGAATGATTTTTCTACATTGACCTTTGTAAAAATTTTTTTGTTCCAAATTTTCCCCCTCCTTCCCACCATCCCCACTGCTAGATGACAGGTAGTCTAATACATGTTAAAATGTTAAATTATATGACAAATCCAATATATGTATACATGTCTATACAGTTATCTTACTGCACAAAAAATCAGATCTAGAAAGAGAAAAAAAACAACCTAAGAAGGAAAACAAAATGCAAGCAAATATTCACAGAAAGCGTTAAAATGCTGTGTTGTGGTCCGTACTCAGTTCCCACAGGCCTCTCTCTGGTGTATATGGCTTTCTTCATTGCTGAACAATAGGAACTGGTTTGAATCATCTCATTGTTGAAGAGAACCATGTCCATCAGAATTGATCCTCATATAGTATTGTTGTTGCCGTGTATAATGATCTCCTGGTTCTGCTGATTTCACTCAGCATCAGTTCATGTAAGTCTCTCCAGGCCTCTCTGAAATCGTCCTGCTGGTCGTTTCTTACAGAGCAATAATATTCCATAACATTCATATACCATAATTTACTCAGCCATTCTCCTATTGATGGGCATCCTTTCAGTTTCCAGTTTCTTGCCACACAATATACTTTAATTTAGTTATTAAACTTTTCCACTTTTCCTAAATGTAGACAATCAACAAAGCAATAAATCAAGTCTTTACATGTAAAACTTGCAGATTTCCTACCTGTAAATCTGACACTGAAAATTTAACAATTGGTTCTCATAAGCTGGTTCAAGCTGGCTCCAACATAACACTGTTCCCATGACCTTTTAGATACAATGTATAAAGGTTCAGCTATAATGTGTACCTACCTGTTCCTTCAGTCCCCTACTATGAAGCTTATCTAGGGATGAGTATTTACTGATTTTAATCATCAATTCTGTCTTAACCATTTTGACTCCATAATTCCAATACAAAGATGATTCTCCATGGAAGATTAAACAAGCAAGATAAAATCTGAATATTTCTGTCTTTTCTGTTTGTCAGTTATTATTGTCCTATCTACCCTAAGAAAAATTTCTAGCTTTTATTTGACTCTCTTTTTTCTTCAAATATAACTTTAAAAAAACAAATAAATCTTTTTTGTTTTCTTTATGTTTTTCTCATCAACCTCAACTGATTCTGAGCTTTAGCATTGTTGATATTTTCTTACAGGATCATGATACTATCTTGAATTCATCCTCTGTTATCTGGCCTCTCTTCTCTCTTTTGTTCCTTTCTTTTTAAGTCTAAGTTGCTGCTGAGATTCTTTTTCACAGGGCAGACAGCTGTCACTCCATCTGTATAACAGTTGGTCCTGTGAACTCTATATGTACATCACACCAGGTCTGCATTGCCTGAAGGTAGAAAAGACTGAATCAGAGACTATCACAATATATCTGAGTGGGTAAACAGAAGAACTGAGGAAAGAAAAGGCCTTTGTATTATGTCCACATGCTCTTACCTGATGGAGTAGAAGTAGGGCAAAAGCCTCAGGAGAGTATTTTTGACCAAAAACACTTTTGCCCCAAGACTCTACCAGAGGACAATGAATGATGCGTTGTTGGAGTGGAACATGAGATTTGGTTGAGCTTTTCTGACATCTGCCTGATTTTAGATAGTCGTGGTCTTTCCTTGGCATGCTAGGCACTCAATAAAACTTCCCAGCGGCTCTATGCCATCACTTAACATGATCCCCGACCACCCTCCCAAGAATGCTTCCTTGGCAGGACCCTCAACATCCCACAAAAGCCCACAAATGGTGCCTTCCAGGCAGTATCTT
Source organism: Myrmecobius fasciatus (assembly GCA_023553655.1). NCBI lineage: Eukaryota > Metazoa > Chordata > Mammalia > Dasyuromorphia > Myrmecobiidae > Myrmecobius > Myrmecobius fasciatus. Next base: position 22,591 of record JAJPUD010001690.1, on the reverse strand, counting down.
CTAATAAATGCAAATCAGTGACTGCCTTGCTGTACAGAAGAAAAATAACTGTAAACAAAATCGCTGTTGCCATGGAGACCATTAAAAATAGATTGCCCACACTACCCTCTTCTTTCTGGGTAATATACAGCTGAGTTCCTTCATACCACATTATTATTACTTTTTAATTATGAATAATTTCCTCCTTTCCATAGGAAGATGGATTAAAGCACAGAACTTTTCAAATGAAGCCCCCTTTAGGATATATTTCAATATGCAAATGAAGGTGAGCATGCATTTTGAAGTGTTTATGCCACAGGATACAAACCAGTTCTTTAACCCTTTCTGTACTACCTGGGTTGCTCTCTCCCTTTACTCCCAGCCCCTAATTCTCTTTGTCTGTCTCCCTTCAGAGTTCATGCTACAATTTGGAAATATATAGTCATTCAATTCATAATAAATAAACCTAGATAAATGAATAGAAATGATGTTTCTGTTTAAAAAACCCTTTCATATGAATGAAGTAAATTAGTAAAGTAAAAAAAGCTTTAAATTTGGAATATAACCTGGCTTCATTTGAAATTTGTGTGACTTGGTCAAGGTATTCTCTGAGTTTTATTCTCTTAGTTTCCTTATCTACAAAATGAGGTCAGACTAGAGGAGTCCCTAAGATTTGTTCCAATGTGGAAGGTATCCAATCCAAAATGGAAAATACTAAATCTCTAATATAGAACTGAAGGAAAGGTAGTACAGTTGAAGGGTCAATGTAGTCCACACACTTGGCTTAAATTGATTATTTAACTTCCATTGTTTGACTTTGGGAGAGGCACTGGGCTTTAACCACCCTATGTGTAAAATATGGGATCAGAATTAGATAAAATTATCCTATGATTGTAAGCCCAAGGGCAATCTGATAATCCCAGAGAAAAATATAAATTTTCATAGTCTCATCTTACATGTGACAAGAATTTGGTTCCTCAACTTTGCCCCTAGAATTTATATAATGAGATATGGAAGATGATCCTAAATCTTCCAAATCCTTCATTGACTAAATGAGGAGACTACAGTACTGAGAGGTTATATGCCCAAGGTTACACAGGAAAATTGGTAACAAAGTTAGATCTATAAGCCAGGACATACTGATTCCTCATAGAATTGTTCTTCCTGAAAGTACCTCTCTATTTCACATAAGTGAAATCAGAACTATGTGACAGAGAATATTCTAAGCGTAGCTTGATGTTGAGGATAAGAATGAGGAACAGAAGTCAAGTATAGGCTAACATCAAATTAAAACAGCCTAAGTCTAAAGTGTTTTATGCAGACAAGGATCAGAGTCCAGAAAGAGGAATTATAAGTTCTGCTAGTATTTAGAATCTAGAATTCTCAAATTCCATTGATTTCCATGGGCTATAAATTCTCTCTCTCTCTCTCTCTCTCTCTCTCTCTCTCTCTCTCTCTCTCTCTCTCACACACACACACACACACACACACACACACACTAGGGAGGTTTTAAGAAAGCAGTGGCAACCCACCTCTAAAGTGTGTGAATAAATAAAATACACACTGACAATCACAGGTTTCTGAGTCTGCAATTTCATCTACAGGGTTCTGAATTTATAGAGCTGAAGCAATTTCTGAGATTGCCAGGAGATTCAGGCTGCACTGTGATCCCAGGAACTTATGTTAGAGTTTCAGCATTCCCAATGAAACAGGAAAGGCCTTTTTTGAATAGATAAGTCAAGAGGGGTCAGGACAATGGCAGAATGAATTCCAGAGAGCACTATGCTGCCTATGGTTAGACTTGTCTCTTCTAATATGGGACTGGGATTCAACACTTGGTGTTTTGTCCAGTTTCCTCATTTCCTACTTCAGACAAATTTTGACTGTAATTTTTAATCCACAAACATAGTCACAATCACTCCCCAAAGTAGAAGAAAATGGGGTTGTTTTCATAGCAAGTACTCAATACTTGCCTTTAACTGGCATTGACAACTAGAGTTGATGATGAATGCTGGAGAAGATGTGGGAAAGCTGGGACACTAATACATTGTTGGTGGAACTGTGAACTGATCCAACCATTCTGGGGAGCAATTTGGAGCTATGCTCAAAAAGTTATCAAATTGTGCATACCCTTTGACCCAGCAGTGTTTCTATTGGGCCTATATCCCAAAGAGATCTTAGAGAAGGGAAAGGGACCCACATGTGCAAGAATGTTTGTGGCAGCCCTTTTTGTAGTGGCTAGAAACTGGAAACTGAAGGGATGCCCATCAATTGGAGAGTGGCTGAATAAATTATGGTATATGAATGTTATGGAATATTATTGTTCTATGAGAAACGACCAGCAGGACGATTTCAGAGAGGCCTGGAGAGACTTTCATGAACTGATGCTGAGTGAGATGAGCAGAACCAGGAGATCGTTGTACACGGCAACAACAGTACTATATGAGGATCAGTTCTAATGGACATGACTCTCTTCAACAATAAAATGCTTCAAACCAATTACAATTGTGCAGTGAAGAAGACCATATACACTCAGAGCGAGGGATGTGAAATGTGGACCACAACATAACATTTTCATGTTCTCTATGTTTGCTTGCATTGTGTTTCCTTTCCCAGATTTTTTTTTGTTCATGTAGATAAGATTGTTCTTGCACAGCAAGATAAGTAGGGAAATATGTATACATATATTCGACTTCTCAAGTATTTTAATATAATTAACATGTAGTGGACTTCCTGCCATCTAGGAGAGGGGAGAGGACTGGGGGGAAAATTTGTAACGGAAAGCTTTTAAAGATCAATGTTGAGGAACTACCCATACATATGTTATGCAAATAAAAAGCTTTAATTAAAAAAAAAACAAAGAAAATTCTAAATTTTGTTTAGAGCTTCATAAAAATAAAGATGCATGTTTTCTTATTCCAAAAAAAAAGAAAACTAGAGTTGAAAGCAATAGAGGTATATTAATGTTTTATATTTCCCAAATTAGATTTAATATTCTTTACTATGAAGTGACATGTCCAAGTTCACAAGAATAGGAGGAAAAGGAGGAAGAGGAGGAGGAGGAGGAGGAAGAGCAGGAAGAGGAGGAGGAACAGGAGGAAGAGGAGCAGAAGGAAAAAGAGGAATAGAATCAGTTCTACTATAATGCTTATTTTGAAATGGTAAATTTGTTCTTACATAATAGATGTTAGCGAAAAATGAGAATTTTACCTTTACATTTAAGCAATTTCATAACCTGTTTCATCCCTGCCCCACTTTGTCCCAGAGCTGTAATTCAGTAAGGCCACCAGACCATTCATAGCCTTCAATTTTACCAGTCCAGACCATGAGAACCAGGGCACCAAACAAACAGCAGCCTCAAACTAAAATGTCACAATTTGGTATGATATTTCTGTATGCCTTAATCAATTAACACATGTAAAACTACTATTTTATTAGGATCTTATCTTTTTGTGCATCATTGATGTTTTTAAAGGTTGTGCTCTAATTCTATTGTTCCTGTTGTTTTTATTGTGTGATTTTATATAATATGGTGATTTTTAAGGAATACACATCATAACCTAGCTAAACTGACTGTAATAGTAATGATGACCATAACTTATAATGCATATAAAAATTTAAAGTTTGCAAAGCACTTTATATAAATTATCTCATTTGATCCTCATAAAAGTCCTGTGACATAGACACTGTTATTATCAACTTTTTACAGATGAGTAAACTGAGGTTAATGGACATTAATTTACTTGCTCAGGAACACATAATTAGTAAGTGGTAAAGCCAGAAGCTGAAACAAGGTTCTATTAGAACATTTCCAGTTCCCTCACCAGTACATCATAGCTGCCTCTTAAACTTTTGCCAGACTCTAATCAAATTAACAAGGTGAAAAGGTTAGACCGCAGATTTCATGAAAAAACAACACTGAATGCTTATGGCATTGAAAGGGAACAGGTCCAAATGATGAAATAAAGTGAAATATGCATATATTGTACTGTAGTTAAATCACTGACTTAACCAGCCATTGGAAGGAAATACATCTATAAGTTAATTCTGGAATTTGGTATTCTATTGAATTAGAACATAGAAAATATAGGTACAGCTATTATCACCATATTACAGATGAGTAAACAGGTTAGTAGACATGAATTTACTTGCTCAGGATTACATATTAATTAACAATCTATTGATTAATTAATAATGACAACATTTCTATGATGCTTTGGTTTGCAAAGAACTTCATGAGTATTATCTGATTTGATATTAAGAACAACTTTTTGCGGTGGGTGCTATTACCATCTCCACATGGGAACCGAACAAACTGAGACACAAGTTATACCTAGTAAAAGTGGGATACAGGGTTTAAAATTCAGGTCTTCCTAACTACAGGCCCAGTGGTCTATCCACTATGCCAGCTATCTGCCCTAGGTAATAGCCCCATTTCGATTTGAATTTAATATCACTGTGCCTCCTAGCTGATCCATGAAATAAAGAGAAGTCTTCTCCTGGAACAGGACAGTGAGTGGGGTGGGGCAGGGAGAGAAAGGGGAGACTTTCAAGCCAAAAAGCACTGTGCTACAATGCAAAGAGTACTGGGCTGGGAATCAAAAGCTTGGGTCCTAGTCCCAGCTCTGGCACTGATTCAATTGACCATGAAAAACTCATTTCCCATATCTGGATCTCAGTTTTTTCATCTGTAAAATGGAGATATTGCACTAAATGATCTATAAGAAACATTTTTTAGTTCTAAAGTCGGTGATTCTGAGGGAGTTTTGAAATAAAGGTAGGTCAAGAATTTACAAGACTTTGACAAATATTTTGTGATGCCTATAAGAAGCTAAGCTTCAGGACACTCTGGGAACAGGTAAGCTCCACCTCTTAAAGTAGCCAACTTTTCACCACCAGTGGAAATTTCTTTTTTCTCTCCTCTGTTGCCAACATGCAGATTCATTCTGTTTCAATGATACAGTGAGAATTCTGAGAAAAATATGACATCTCAATCTTAATAAACTTTCTACCACCCCATATACCTAGTTGCCCTCTGTGATACAGTGTCCCCAAAATAAGTTATATGAGCTTCCTGACCATATAACCCCCTGCAAGAAAATGGCTGACAAAATCTTGGCTCCTGCAGAACTGATACAGCATCTCTGGTGACATGGACACAATCTTAAAAATAACTCCTTGATCTGTAGTTTGGGATTATAACTGGCAGGATTCAAGAACAAATAGATGAAAATTGGAATCATTCTGTTTCACACACATGCTGGCTTTAATTCGTGGCCTCTCTTACTACTTTACTTGCTCAGATCTCTTGCCAACTCAACCAATTTCTGGACTTCCAAGTTTTTTTGTAATCCTATCATTTTGTCAATAGGCCTCCATGTTACATGCTGACCATCTTCTGCTCCCCCTCACCTCTGCACCAAGCATTGTAATAGTCCATCTATGACATTCTCTCTGGATCTCACCCTATCCCTTATTTTTGCTTACTCAAAATGTTCTCGAAGGGCACTATGTAAGAGGTTCTGAATTTTTGTTGAATTGGAATATTCAACCACATCCACATGGTTTATAGAACAAGTTAGGTGATATGCTAAAGTAGGTTGAATAAGTGATAGGACATTTGATTGGAGATGGGGAAGAGATATGACAGAGATTCACTAAAGCAAACCGCTGATATCACTGGATGGTAACAGGTGGCACTTTCCAGACTATTCTGAGATGCAACAATCAAAAATAATAATCTTTAAAGGCCTCCAGTGAACTCTGAAGACATTGAGTAAAAAAAATCTGAGAAAGCCCTCCAACACAAAAGAAAGAACATTGAATTAAGAGTCTTGAGTTGACTAGGAAGGTGTTCCAAAAGAAATTGAAAACAAAGAAAAAAAGAAAGAAAGGCCGATCTACTTTACAAAATATTTATAGTGGCTCTCTTCTGTGGCAAAAAATTGGAAATTGAAAAGATGTCCTTCAATTGGAGAATGGCTGAACAAATTGTGATACGTGATTATGATAGAATATTATTGTGCTATAAGAAATGATGAACAGGATGCTCTCAGAAAAACCTGAAAAGACTTAAATGAGCTGATGCAAAGTGAATTTTATTTTGTACAAAATAACAGCAATATTGTAACATGATCAGCTATGAATGACTTAGCTATTCTTAGTAAAACAAGACAATTCCAAAGGAGTTATGATGAAAAATGCTGTCCATCCCCAGAGAAAGAACTGATGATATCTGAATACAGATTGAAGCATGCTTTATTTTATTTTTCTTGAGAGTTGTTTTGCGGGTCTATACTTTCTTTCACAATATGACTATTATAGAAATGTTTTGCATGACTACACAAATCATTGAATTGATTACCTTCTTAATGAGGGGATGAGGAGAGAGGAAGCGAGGGAATTTGAAAACCAAAGTTTTAAAATCAAAGGTTAAAATTGTTCCTTACATGTAACTGGAGAAAAATAAAATACTAAAATTTAATTTTAAAAAGAATCTTCTGTCGGAATCCTAGCTCTTCTGCATACTATTTATGTGATCTCATAAATCAGCTACTTTCTCTAGGCCTCCATTTTCCTCATGTAGAAAAATGAAGGTGTGTGGGTGTATGTGGGTGTGGGAGTGTGGGTGTAAATAGACATTTAAGATTGCTTCCAGTTCTGCAAATTTGTGATTACATAATTCTTCTGCTAGAGGACAGTTTTTCTGAAGAGAGAATTGACCAAGAGTCCTTCTGAGCCAGGCTCCCATAAGGGATCTATTATCTGATTTCAGAGCTCACAACACAGTTGTTTGTCCTGATTACAACAATCTGAAGCTTAAAGGTCAAAGCTGCCACCTGGCAGGTGGAACTGGCTAGAAACTAAAATGAATAAAGGGGGACACAGCCTTGACATGAAATCCCAAGAGCTCAACTTTAGGTAGCAGTGATTTGAGTGATTTGGGAAAGCCCACTCTCCACATCCTTACCTAATAGCAGTGGAATTTCACAGATGCTACAGCCTGCCTACACAAATCCTTAGCACAGTAATCAGGGAGGGGAAAGGGTTTCCTAACCATTGCTGTTGCCTCTGCTACTTCATTCCCCTCCAGTCTCCCACCACCTCACCCCCAGACTTCAGTATTGTTGCTATAAGCAAAATGGGGAAAGCAGCATTGTAATTGGCTAAGAAAGAGGTGAGGGGAGAAAAGTAGTCACCCAACTCTTCCTGACTCAGAATCCACCTATGTTTCATCTCCATAGTTTAAGAATGAGAAAGGGAGAAAAAAAGAAAGGTATAGGGATTTGTGATTTCTTTTTAAAAATGAATACTGCACACATACACACACAATTTTAAGTATCTCAGAATCACCAAACCTGGCCCAGTTGGTGGTGAATAAGCTAACTACAATATGAACACATTTCAGTGAATATTTCCTAGGTTAAAATTTTAAATATAAATTGTTTGAGGAGCCTTACAAGAAGACTTACCACTTTCCTATCATAACATCTTCCTGAAACCTGTACTTCTCTACATTAATGGAGGAGGAAGAGAAGGAGGAGGAAGAGGAGAAGGAGGAAAGAAGAGGAAGAGGAAAATGAATAAGAAGTAGAAGAAAGAAAAGACCTGTAATACCTGGAACTTCAGAGAGGAAAATAAAAAGCATTTCATCTGGACAGCTATTCCTTACTGTCTGTTTCTCATACAGGGGAGTTGCTTTCATCAGGGCCAAACTTTCTTTCCTCTTTACATTAATCATTACCCCAGCATTCCTCAGGTCAGCCCATACTTTTTTTTAATTGGATAATCTCAGAAAGCAATATTGGAAAGAAAGTCCCCAAAATGTGTCAATTGGTCCTTCCAAGAGGAGGTACATCCTTTTATGCTAATCATCCTTCACCAAGCATTTTGCATCAAGCAAAAAGCTATTTGAAAGACTCTCCAAAAGCAAATCAAAAGCAAGCTGCCATTGGTAGAAAGAAAGAGGAAAGATGCACACAGAGAAGTGCATTGTGGCTTGTGATGTACTTCCAAGAGTTGATTTACAGAAAACTCCTCCAATCCTGAGGTGTGGGGCACTCTGAAAAGGGCAAATTGAGAGGCCAAGACAGAGACACAATCCCAGACCAAGAAAAGGGAAAAGGACAAAGTATGTTTTAAGTACTCACAGTTTCACCTGTGGCTTGAGAGCAAGTCCACTTTGATCAGACCTGCCACTTAAAAAAGAAATGAAAGATTTGTGAGAGAAATTATGCTATGTATTAAAAAAATGCCCCACCTCCCAGACACATGCACACATATGTGCACAAGTAGAGCACAGGGAAAAATCTGAAGAATCAGTCCTGGGTTAAATTGTGTAGAATAAGTTTGAGAATGGCACTGGCTTTAGTGGTAAGAGGCCAAATAGGTTTGTAGGGAGACTACGAGAACCTTCTATATGTTAAGTCAGATGGGGTCATGACATATCTAAGAGTGCATCTTTATTTAATTTACAGCAATTATACTCACATTTTGCTAGACAAATAAGATTTTACAAGCCTTCAGTTAAATGCAGATAATTATGGCTGCCAGTGTCAAGGGACTGCACTGCCCAAGCTCAGGAGCAAGAATAGCATCCCTAAGTTCTACTAATGCAGTAAATTAGCAGGGAACGTCCCAATGGCAGTAAAGTAATTACCAATGATTTCATTTTTCCTCATACTCTCACTCTGTTTCAGTGGGCTGCTATGTTGTGTGTGTGTGTGTGTGTGTGTTTTCAGGCATATGCTGCTGTTAATGGCTCTTCTGTTACTTCATCTGCTCACTAAGATTTTTTTTTAATTTGGAAGCATTCTCTATTCTCTCTCCTCTTTCTCCTGTTTGATTCTCTCTCTCTCTCTCTCTCTCTCTCTCTCTCTCTCT
>JAJPUD010001690.1:0-12991 GCA_023553655.1 Myrmecobius fasciatus | reverse complement strand
ACACACACACACACACACACACACACACACACACAAATAGAAACTTGCCAATGCCCTAAGAGTAGCTACTGGAGAAGGAGGATATAACACAGGGTTCTAGAAAACCAAAAGAAGAAATTGCCAACATTGTTCTACTCCCTTTAACAACTGCTACTAAATTTGCAATTCCAGGCTACCCACAGTCACTGGATATGCTGTAGCCTAAGAAAAAGTTTTCCCCAGACCTTGTCACAGAGTAGCCAATCACCTACTTAGATTGCTGCACACCCACCAGTCCCTCACTGCCTTACCTCCCACTAGATCTGAACCTATCAGCACCCAAACAATGACCACAAGGGGCTTGGCCGAGGACCTATTGGTAGCCAATGAGAAAGAGCAGATTCTTTGCCTTTATGGCTCCCTAGCCTTAATCACTGAATGGCTGTGACTTAAGTCAAACTAAGACCTGGTGAAGATCTTAACTTAAAAAGGCCAAGGTCTTCCACAGCATCCAGGGATATCTCCAGTCATCCTGATTTTTATCTGGCCACTAGACCCAGATGGCTCTGGAGGGGAAAGTGAGGCAAGTGACCTTGCACAGCCCTCCCTCACTTAAATCCAAATTAACTTGCATGTCATGGAATCTCCTCCCTAGTGTCATGGAGTTCTTTGAGAAAGAAGGACAGATAATAACTCGATTCTCCACCCACACATTCTGGCTTCTGACCTCACTCCACAGAAACTATTTTCCTGATAGTTACCAAAAAAAGTTATATCTGCTAAATTCAACGCTCTTTTCCCAGTCCTTATTAAATTTGATCACTTTGAAAGCTATAATCCTGTCAACCCCTCCCCTCATAACCAACAGCTCCTTCACATTTTCCTTCATTCAATCATTATCTATCTCCCACCTGCTAGGGAAGGGTATCCACCAGAGAAGTGTCTAGGAGCCTGTTCTCCCTCTATACTTTCTCGACTATTGCACTTCTTCCACAGATGAATATAAATTACTTCTATGTGGTATATACACACACACATATAAACACATATGCGATATATACATAACACATTTATTTATATGTGTCTCTATCTCCAAACTTAGAAGAGAAGATAATTCGGTTTTGAACATATTGAGTTTTTGATGTTGAAGTAATATCCAGGAGCCATCAACAGGCAGTTACTGATGTTAAAAACAGATCTCATTAGCTTCTTCCCTAACGTCTGCTCCTTTTTCAACATTTCCCCTTTCAGTAAGGGGACCACCAGTCTTCTAGTCTTCTAAATTTACAGCCCTATAATTATCTTTGGATCTGACCTCTTCTTCATCCCCACATCTAATCAGCTACCGAGTTTTTCCAATTCTTCCCACACAGCATCTATCACATTTATTTCCTACTTTTCACTTACAAAGCCATTATTTTAGCTCAGATCCTCATCTACTTCTCTATTCTCCTTGCTTTTTTCTTCTCTTTGATCTATCTTCCATATAACTCCCAAAATAATATTCCTAAGACACAAGTCTGATCATGTCACTTCTGTGCTATATAATTTTCAGTGTCTACCTATTACCTCTAGGAAGAAAAAAATACAAATCATTCATACTGGAACTTAAATCCTTCCAATCTGACCTTCATCTACCTTTTCAGAATTATGTCGTATTCCTCCCCTCCACATGCACTAGTTTCCAAACAAAACTTGTCTATTACCTGGTTCTCAAACTCAACCTTGCCATCTCTGTTTCTTTGCGTGGCTCTCTCCCATATCTTGAATGTACTTATCCCTGTCTCTTCCCTCTTATTCATTCATTTGGTCATGTTTGGACTCTTTGTAATTTCAGCACATAGCAGCAGTGTCCAGGGGATTTTCTTGGCAAAGATACTGGAGTGGTTAGCCATTTCCTTCTTCAGCTAATTCGACAGATGAGAAAACTGAGGCATATAGGGTTAAGTGACTTGCTCAGAGTCACACAGTAAATATCTGAGGCTGCATTTGAACTCAGGGCTTCCTGACTTCAGGCCCAGTGTTCCCTCCACAGAGCCACCAATCTGCCTCTTCTTTTTTCTTAGCATCCTCCAATATTTGGTTCAGGTACCATTTCCTATGTGAAACCTTACCTGATCCCCCTGGTTAGCTGTCTCTCCCTACTAGAAATTATGTTGTATATATTTTTTATGTATATATTACATACTCCCAGGAGAATGGAAGAGACGTTTCTTGAGACCAAGGACTGTTTGTTTTTATCTTTATATCCATAATGCCTAGTATCCATAATGTATTTATATGTAATTTTAATAAGACCTTGCATACTTTAATTGAATTTTTAGACATATAAAAATTGTTGCTATTTGTGCAGTTTATCAATCTCTAATCTGCTTTGTGTTTTTAGAAAGCAGAGGAGTTTTATTTCCAAATTCAATGAAAAAAAATTAAGAAATATCTTAGCTGGAGAAATCATAAGTACTGATAGAAGAAATGTATATTAGCATATATAAATCCAAGCATGAGGTAATGTGATAGATTGGAAAAACCATAGATTAGGAGTCAGAAGACCTGATTTCTCATCCCAGGCTAATACTTACTAGACATGTGATCTTAGAAAAGTCATTTAATCTCTTTGAGCCTCATTTTTCTTATCCAAAAATAAATAGGAGATAAGATGCCTTCCCTCAGGGGAAGGATTGGTTTTTGAGAACCAAATCAGTGTATTGGTAATAGAAAGAATATGATATGGAACAATAGGACTTGGATTTAAAGCCCTTCTCTGTTACTTCCTACCCTTCCTCTTGAGAATATATCTAATTTATGCTGTATAGAGCTTGTTTGTACAAAGTTGTTTGCATATTGATTCCCCCATTAAACTGTGAGCTCCTTGAAAACTGGGGCTATTTTTGCCTTTCTTTGAATCTCTAATACCTGGCACACAGTAGGTACATAATAAATACTTGTTAGCTTGACATTTCTTGACAATTTCATTATTTGTAGACTAAGAATATAAATGCTTGTATTAATGCCAGTGTAATGGAAAGTACTTTGAAAACCTTAAAGTATTATAAAACTGTGGGAGACTATTATTATCTGTAAAATAAGTTGGATCAGGTGGAATCTAAGGACTTTTCCAGCTCAAGATAATTATGATTCTGTGAACACTATTATTAAAATGTTATCATCATCATAGAGGACATCCTCTAAAATAATGTCTTTCCTACTATCCTCCTTTGGAGCAAAAATAGAAGCTGTCCTCCTCTGGGCATTTTTTAATACAGGTGTGCACACATTACTGTATGCCATTTGGCTGAAAACATTAGATGAAGAGGCTAGAAATGAGGATAGGAGGGAAACAAGAGTGTTTAAAAGGCATGAAGAAAATTGGGCTGTCTTAATCATAGAATGAAAAGTCATCTTCTTTAGACAAAAACATAAGTTGTGGAAAGTAAACAGAAAAATAGGTGAACAGCAAAGATGATTATTTTTGGTCTTCTCCTTTAACTCAAGTTGATGAATTAGGCACACAGGAAAGATCCAAAATCCCTATTCACTAAGAACAAAGTTTACCAGAAGATGAGTTTGATGGAAGAGAAAAAGATATAAGGACAGCAAAGCTCTAAACCTTGAGTGCTGAACCTTATTTTTTAATTCATTCATGTAATTATTTATCTAACCAACATTTATTAAGTATCTATTCTCTGCAGGAAAATTAGAGGGGACATTTATTGCCCACCTTTCTCAATGCTAGGGGTACAAGTTGGGTTGGAGCTTAATTTGAGTTAGAAAACAAAGAAATATTTAAAAATACCCCTGAGTCCTGAATAGGTCTTGTCAGAAGCAGAGTGACAGAAAGAGGGATAGAGAGTGCTAAGAATCACATGGTTTTTAGCCTGTCTAATAAACTTTAATGTAGCTGTGGTACTCTGAATGTCCAAAAACTAGAGGATATAATATCATAGGCAGTGAATCATATCACTTGACATTCTCACTATAAATTAAACCTTAAGAAGGAAAGAAAAATTATAGCAAAAGTGAAAGATGGCTCACAGACTATCCTTGGAGAAACTAATAAAGGAATTGGCAGAGTTGGTTTTATTGTGAATGCAAAAGACAACAGAAACCATTATTTCATGGGACATCTGGTCCACTCATATTGCTGTGTCCATATGTATTTACAAAAATCTCCATAAAAATTATAGATCTGGAAGGGGCCTCAGAGCACACATAACTACAACCTATTAGCTAAGTCTCACCCTACTTTTGTACAGCCTGTGAATAAAGAATGAAAAGCATAGAAACCAATCTTAGTTCTCAGACTATACAAAGTGGGCTAGATTTGGCCTATGGGTCACAATTTGCCAACTCCAGCTACTCTATTCTTTTCATAAAGCCATGGGATTAGGTGACTTGCCATAAGCTATCTAGAAAGTGTCAGAAACAGAATTTGAACCCATGCCCTCCAGCTGCAGACTTAATGCTTACCACTATACACATTGCCTTTACCTTAAATAACTGCAGCTTAGATGCTAACTTTGGTTACAGAGGATAAAGAAATAGAGAAATTCTATGAAGAATGTGTGCCAAAGATGTGCCAAATTAAATCAACATATGCTCAGTGGCTTCAATGAAAAAGTGGAGATAGGTAAATGTAGAAATAAATATGCTGAAAAAAATGAATCAACAATTAGTAATGAGGGGCCAAAGACTCACTGACTACACTAAAGTCTCATCTCCATATATCAAGAATACTTTCTTCAATAAAAGTATCAGTAAGAGCTGGGCATGGGAACTACTCAGTAATACAAGGGGGGAAATAGTATTAGTTGCATTTCAGTAAGACAGGAAATAACTTATTATTAATAAAGGCGAACACCTATTTAATAGGAGGGATAAGGAGTGAAAAAAAAAGACAATCTTTGAGGTCAGAGAACCCAGGTTCAAACCCCATCTCTGTTATTAGCTATAAAACAGATGATTTCTAAGATTTCTTCCAGCAGAATGGTTCCATGGTCCTGATGCAAAGATTAAAATTAGCACAAAGCCAATAGAATAATTTGTGATCAAATCTGTGTTCTCATCAATGTAATGGGTTTCAGCTACCAATGAAGACCATATGTATTCTGCAACTTATATTCTCAGAGATTTGCCTCATACACTGAGAAGTTAAGTAGCTTATATCAGGGTCACACAGACACTTATCAAGAGGTAGGATTAGAGCTCCCTAAATCTTTTTTTTTAATTTCAATAATATTTTATTTTTCCAATTACATGTAAAGATAGTTTTAAACATTCATTTTTAAAGATTTTGGGTTACATTTCTCATTCCTCTTATCTCCCCCTCCCCAAGACTGCAAGCAATTATATATAAGTTATATATACATGCACAATCATTTTGTTTTATTTTTTTAATTAAAGCTTTTTGTTTCCTTTTTCTTTCTTTTATTTTATTAAAGCTTTTTATTTACAAAACATATGCATGGGTACTTTTTCAACATTGACCTTTGCAAAACCTTCCGATTCAAATTTTCCCCTTCTTCCCTTCCACCCTCTCCCCTAGATGGCAGGTAGTCTAATACATGTTACATATGCTAAAAAATATATGTTAAATCCAATATATGTATACATATTTACACAGTTATCTTGCTACACAAGAAAAATCAGATCAAGAAGGAGAAAGAAAACAAAATGCAAGCAAACAACAACCAAAAGAGTGGAAATGCCATGTTCTGGGCCACACTCTGTTCCTACAGTACTCTCTCTGAGTATAGATGGCTCTCTTCATCACTGAACAGTTGGAATTATTTTGAATCATCTCATTGTTGAAGAGGAGCTCCCTAAATCTAAGGTTAGCTCTCTATCTATCTTACCATGCTGTTTTTCTAGAAAAATAAATAAAAGTAAGAAAAAGATACAGTTGAATGAATTCAATTCTAAACTATTAAATTATTGATGAACAAATATGGGATATAGATGAAGAGATAAAGACAAACTATGATCAAATTTTATACAGAAGTTTAACTGATATAAATCAGATGTTATAACAAGAATTAAAAAGAGCTTAAAAAAGCATCTTAGATATATTTGACTTACTTGCTGAGAAGAATAAAGAAGCTAAAAGCAAAACCAGTTTAGAGTATGAACTCATTTGTAGAATCTTACATAAAAGGTAATAAAAATTATGATTAATACTATCTCATAAAAAAGAGATAAGCATTGATAAGTAAAACAAACAATAAAAATTTGACAATAAACAATGAAGCAAAGGCATTTAAAGGTAAAAATGTAAAGAATACAATCAACTGCCCTTCAATTGGAGAATGGCTGAATAAATTATGGTATATGAATGTTATGGAATATTATTGTTCTGTAAGAAATGACCAGCAGGATGATTTCAGAGAGGCCTGGAGAGACTTACATGAACTGATGCTGAGTGAAATGAGCAGAACCAGGAGATCATTATACACGGCAACAACAGTACTATATGACGATCAATTCTGATGGACATGGCTCTCTTCAACAATGAAATGTTTCAAACCACCTCCAATTGTTCACTGAAGAAAGCCATATACACCCAGAGAGAGGGATGCGAAATGTGGACCACAACATAACATTCTCATACTCCTTGATTGATGTTTGCTTACATTGTGTTTCCTTTATCTGATATATCGTTTGTGTAGATAAGATTTTTCTTGCACACCAATGATAAGTTTGGAAATATGTATACATATATTCGATTTGCCAATATTTTAACATAATTAACATGTAGTGGATATCCTGCCATCTAGGGGAGGGGTGGGGAGTTGGGGGGAAAAATTTGTAACGGAAAGCTATGTAAGGGTTATTGTTGAAGAATTACCCACACATATGTTATGCAAATAAAATAAAAATTAAAAAAAAATACAATCAACAAAAGAAAAATAGAAAAGATCTACAAAGATTTGTATAACAAAAAAAATTTTTACCCTCAAGAAAAGTGGGCATACCAACCTAAAATTCAAACACATAATCTCAAATTTGCTTATAACAGAAGTAGAGATTATTCTAAACAGAACAAAATGAGGGAAGCAGGTAGATTAGACTAACTATAGAAAGAGATTTATGAGGGCAATACAATTTTAAGAGTATTGGATGACTCCACAAGATATCTGAAGGTGAAGATGTCAAAAATAGAGTTAAAAAATCATATCTATTATGCCCAAAGGGCTATCAAACTGTGAATACTCTTTGATCCAGCAGTGTCCCTACTGGGTCTCTACCCAAAAGAAGTAATAAAAAAGGGAAAATGACCCACATGTACAAAAATGTTTGTAGCAGTCCTTTTTATAGGGACAAGGAACTGGAAACTGAGTGGATGCCCATCAGTTGGAGAATGGCTGAATGAGTTATGGTATGCGAATGATCAGCAAATGATTTCAGAAAGGCCTGAAAAGAGTTATATGAACTGATGCTAAGTGAAGTGAATAAAGTTCCTCCTACCTGAAAATACACTCCTTCTACTCAGTCAGTTGATAAATACTTATAAAATACCTATTATGTGCCAGCAGTGCAGATTTAAAACACACACACACACACACACACACACACACACACACACACACACAGATACAAACACATAGTTCCTGTTCTCCAGGAACTCAGTCTAATAGAGGAGACAACATGCAAATAACTATGTAAAAACAAGCTATGTAGGAAATAAATTAAAGACAATCAACAGAGGGAAGGCACTGGAATTATAGGGGAAATCATAGTATCATAGATTTAGAGCAAGAATTTAGAGGCTACCTAATCCAACTCCTTAATTTTACAGATAAAGTACTGAGTTCCCGACAAGCTAAGATACCAGGGCTCGCATCTAATAAACGATTGAGGCAAAATTCCTGACTCTAAATACACCATTCTATCCCACTATGCTATGTTGCTACTCACATCTTCAGTTAAAAAACTCTTCATAAAAACAGAAATTAGGGATTTAGACCCCTCAAATTTTCCTAGAGTACTTTGCCTGGATTTCTCTTTGTCTTCTTTTCCTTTTTGTTCTTTTTAGACAAAGTAAGAATGAATGAGAATCCACTCCATATAAACAGAAGAAGAAGCCCCAGCCCAAACCTTCCTTACTCATTGTTTTAGTTTTGATGGCTTGGACTGGGTATAAATAGCAATTGTTTCGGTTGGCCAAAAATTCTTGAGTCTCCTCCTCCTAGATTTATTCTCTTATGAAAGCAAACTAGGCCATCTTTTGCCTCAATTCTTCCCTAACCTTTAAGTTACTGAATAGGCCTTGCATCAGACAAACTGAGACCTAGGAAAGACCTTAGCTTAAAAAGTCCAATGTTTCACTGCACCTCGGGCCATTGCCAGTCATCTTGACCTATATCTTACTACTGGAACCTGATAATTTTGCACTCTGCCTCACTTAAATCCAATTCACTTATAAGACAAAACATCATCCCCCTGTTGTCTTTGATTCTCTTCAAAAAGAAATAAGGACAAACAAGAACAACAACAAACTGTCCTTTTCACATTCTACTTGATATCACAGGAGGAAGAAATAGACAGCAAGCATTTATTAAGTACCAAGTGTGAGAAACATTGTGTTAAGCACTTTACAAGTATTTCATTTGATCTTCACAATAACATTGTAAGGTCGGTACTATTATTAACCTCATTTTATATTTGAGAAAACTGAGGCAGGCAGATATTAAGTCAATCAAGTAGTTTACATTTATTAAATGTCTACTATGTGCCAAGCACTTTTCTAAGTGATGGAGATAAAAAAAGAGGCAAAAAAACAGTCCACTTCCCTCAAGGAGCTTACAACCTAACAGAGGAGACAATACAAAAACAAATCTATACAAAGCAAGGTATACACAGGATAAACATGAAATACTAAAAGCACTAGAATTAAGAGGAGCTTGGGAAAGCTTCCTGTGGAAGGTGGGATTTTAGTTGGGACATAAAGAAAGCCAGAGAGATTAGTAATTGGAGTGGAACAGCACATGAGAACTGAGTCAAAATTATCAGAATACAAGTCATTCCCCAAATGATAAATGGTCAAAGGATATGAAGAGTTTTCAGGTGAAGAAATTAAAGCTATTTATAATCATGTAAAAATCCTCTAAATCACAATTTATTGGACAAATAAAAATTAAAACAACTCTGAGATGCCACCTCACAACTATTAGACTGGCTAATATGACAGAAAAGGAAAATGATAAATGTTGCAGGGGATGTGGAAAACTGGGTCAAGTAATGCACTGTTGGTGAAGTTGTAAATTGATCAAATCATTGCAACTTGGAACTTACCCAAAAGACTATAAAACTGTGCATTCCTTTTGATCCGGCAATATCCCTGCTAGGTCTGTATCCCAGAGATCATAAAAAAGGGGGAAAGGACCCACATGTACAAGTTGTGGTATATGAATATTATGGAATACTATTAAGGTATAAGAAAGATGAGCAGATACATTCCAGAAAAACCTGGAAAGACTTGCATGAAATAATGCTGAGTGAAGTGGGCAGATCCAGGAGAACAATAATAGCAACATTGTATGATGATTAACTATTATAAACTTAGCTCTTCTCAGTAATACAGTGATCCAAGACAATTCCAAAAGATTTGTGATGGAAAATGTCATCCATATCCAGAGAAATTACTGTGGGAGTCTGAATGCAGATCAAAGAAAACTATTTTCACATTTTAAAATTTGTTTGTTTTTTTTCTCTTTCTCACGGTTTTACCCTTTTGTTATGACTCTTTTTCATAACATGACTAATATGGAAATATATTTAATATGATTGTACATGTATAAGCTATATCAGATTGTTTACTATCTTGGGGAGGAGGGAAAGAAAAGAGAGGTAAAAAAAATTTGGAACTGAAAATTTTACAAAAAAAATCTTTACATGTAAATAAAAAAAAACAAAATACAATTAAGTGCAAAAGAAAAAAGAAATGAAATAAAAATGAAATGAAAACATTTTTTCCAAGGCTGCTTAGGATATTTATTGTTATTGGCTTGTACCCTTGGCAAATATCTAGATATTTGTTCTCCAATATCTCTGCCCAATTGATTATACTCAGCTCTAGGGTTTTCTTCAGATGATGAATTCTCAATGGAAGAGTTGACCTGAAGCCTGACCCCCATAGGAGGAATGCTATCTCTTGCTCTATTTAGCAGGGTCTCTCAGCCAGGCAGCTCAGTACTATGAAAACTCTGAATACTCAAGCTGACCTCCTACTGTTCAATCAGTAGTTCCAGCAGATTGTTTGGGGCAATTTTTTTTTTTTGGTTGAAGGAAATTGTATCTCATTTCAGCAACATTTCTAGAGTCATGCTGTCCAAAGGAGGGTAAAGAAGGCCTTGAAATCTTCTAACTTTGCTTTCTAGCATTCAGGATTATAGTTATAAAACCCTGTTAGTTAGACTTAAAGTAAAATTTAATTTAAAAAATGATCAATCCCTTTAATGACATACAGTGATAACTAGAAAACATAGAGTAGATGTAGGGAAGACATATCTTCCAACATCAACAGGCTGAATTGTAGTCTAAGATCCTGGGTTCCAAATAAGTCTCCCAGTATGACTTTGGGGGGTTTCCTTAAATACCCCCATTGTTCAGTTTCCTTGCCTATAAATACAGAGGGTTGAACTAGATGGACTCTAACTTCCCTTTCAACTCCAAAGCTATGATTAATTTTCTAGTTAATTAAAAAGTGTGATAATTAAGGTGTTTCCTTGACCTCAGTCTCTCACCAGTTCAATCCTATCCTTGTCTCTCAATAGAGATAATGCCAAGTGCTTCCATTCTTTGTGATGCCAAAAAAGGGATAAGCAAATTAAATGATCATCTTAGCTCTTCTGTGGGAGGTAGTGGTACAATTCATAGATAAGACTTAGAGTCAGAAAGAGCTGAGTTCAAGTTTACCCTCAGACATTTACTAGCTGTTTGACCCTGGATAAGTCACTTGTCCTTTGTCAAGGGTTTCTGTAGGGGAAAAATATTCGATAAATATGTAAAACACTTATTTGATTGGACATGTATAACTTAAGTCATATTGTTTACTGTTTCAGGGAAAGGGGCAAACAAAGAGGGAGGGAGAGAATTTGGAACTGAAAACTTTTTTTTAAAAAATGTTAGAAATTGTTTTAGCATATATTTGAGGTAAAAAAATATTTTAAAATATGTTAAACACTTTGTAAACCTTAAAGCACTATATAAATATTATTATTAATTACTAAATGGTAATTCAAAGCAAAGATAAATATTTTCTGCATTTCTGAGTTGATCATTTTTGGAGGAGTGAAAAAGAGAAAAGTAAAAAAAAAATGGAGAGAGGAAAGGGAGGAAAAACAGATAAAGAAGAAAGGGGGCATGAAGAGTAATTGGGAAAGATGGAAGAAGGTAGCAGAGAATAGAAAGACCCAGATGAAGAGAAATAAAAAAAAAAGATGACTAAGATCGATCTCTATATCTTACTCCCTTATTATCTCTTGTTCACTAATTTCAATTTCCCATCTCCCCCCAGTATGCCTCAAATATTATACCAATATCTTCTGTGACTCAGTAAAGGTGTCTCTTTCCCACCCCTTCAGGCAGGAGAAGAATAATGACAAATAAGAGAAACAGAATAAAAATACCACATTTTTCAAAAGATCTGTCAAAGTAAAACCATGTAATCTAGTTTCATTAGGGCTTGTTGTCTCAGAGATGACTACATTGTCAAATATCAGGTAGAAGGATCTCTTGCCAGTTTGCTTCTCTCTCCTTCCTTCTCTGCTGTGTCTCTCACCCCTCCCTCCGGGAAATGAAAGAAGAAGAGAGATTTGCTGTTTCAATACAATTTCAGCCAAGGCCTGTGCTTTTAACTTATCCATCAAAGAACATGAAAACCTTCAGGGGGTTGGTAAGTAATGTATAGAGTCTAGCTGTGTCTGCAAGATTTATTAAAATATCACCTAGATGAAATTAGGAGGGGGTGGTGGGCAGTGTGCTTGACTTCCACCATAAACAACCAAACAACCGACAGCATCTTAGGAGCTGCTTCAGAAATGGGAGTGTAAGGATGGAGGAGGGTGAAGACAGAGGCAGCAAGAGTGAAAGGGCCATTTTTCATACTTTAGGGCACTCTGTTCTAAGAGGAGTCAAGAATTAGTGCCTGAAGATGCAAGGGGGTGGGAGAGAACTACTTGTGAGAAGGAGCAGGCGAAAGAGGGGGAGGGAAGGTGGAACAAAAGCACCTCTTTCCTCTGAAGACTGATACTCTGGAGAGAGAGAGGGAGGGAAAACAGAAGGAAACCATCTGCAGCAGCAAGTAGCCAAGAACAAACAGGGTTCAGGCACACAGCCTAAGGGCAAATTACCAAAAAAAAATAAATGGTAGGAGAAAGTGTTGTTATTATTGTTTGTTTTTAAAATAATATCATTCAAATTTCACAGTTATATTCGTTACTTAAATCCATAGTCTCTTAGAGAACACAAATCGGGGCCTTCAATCAGTTTCTTTAGGCTAAGATTCCCCCTTAGATTGAGTTGGGGAGAAGGGGGGAAGCAGGATTGCCGGAAGGGCTGTCCCAGATCCTCAGGGCAGGTGTCACCAGGAAATAGCAATGAAAGGATGAGGAGTCTCCATAACTAGAACACTCCTAGCAGATGGTTCCATCCAGGCGGGGACCTAATCCTGGCTTCAGCCCAGGGTTTTCTGGCTGAGGCTTTCCCACTTCCCCCTCAGTTAACCTCTCCCTTTGTATTCCTTCTCCTCCATTCAGTGAACATAAACATTACAGACCAGTAAGGATGCCATTCTCTGGTAGATTCCTGGGCACCAAGGACTAGAGACTACACTGAACAGAAAACTGAAGTTAACCTCTTTCTTACTTACAATCTTTGTTTTGATCTCAGAAACCCATTCAGCACAGCCAATAAACAAATGGGAAGTTTACCAGTAGAAAGTCAACCTTGGATCCCAAGTGCTGAGAATCTAAGAATAACCACAACTCAGTTGCTGATGTTACAAGTCATTCCCTGG
>JAJPUD010001689.1:375163-400765 GCA_023553655.1 Myrmecobius fasciatus | reverse complement strand
TGAACAGTAATGGTGATAGTGGACAACCTTGTTTCACCCCTGATCTTATTGGGAATGGTTCCAGTTTATCACCATTACATATGATGCGAGCTGATGGTTTTAAATAGATGCTACCGACTATTTTAAGGAAAAGTCCATTAATTCCTATACTCTCTAATGTTTTTAATAGGAATGCACATCCCCATTTCTCAACAGTCATCCCATTGGTGGATTTCTTTGGACCTTGTCATGTCTTTCCATCCCAGGAAACTCATCATTGTGAAATCTCATTATCCTACAAAATTGAAATTTCCTGGTACTATCATCTCAGAAGTACTTTCTGTCCCTCTAATTAGACCCACTGACTTGGGCATGAGAAATGAGCTTTATTTAGGGAGAGGACTTAACACAACTCACTATTTCCCACAAGCTACTTTTTTTTTTTTTTCAACTTCTTGGTCTACTCTATTATGCATTTGAGCTGAGCACCTACTCTCCTTTTCCCCTGAATTTTTTTCAACTTTCATTTTGTCTATGGTTTTCTCCATTAGATTATAAGCTTTTTGAGGGCAGGGACTATGTTTGTTTTTATTTGTATCTATATCCCTAAAGTATAGCACAGTGCCTGGCACACAGTAAGCACTATTATTTATTGTTACATTTTTCAGTTGTGTCGAACTCTTCATAACCCTATTTGGGATTTTCTTGGAGAAGATAGTGGAGTGGTTTGCTATTTCTTTCTACAGCTCATTTTATAGATGAAGAAACCTAGGTAAACAGGATTAAGTGACTTGTCTAGGATTAAATGTCTGAGGCCAGATTTGAACTCAGGAAAATGAATCTTCTAGCTACTGTGCCATCTATCTACCCCAAGTACTAGATAAGATGTTAGCTGTTGCTGTCGTTACTATGATCATTATTATTAAATTTTGCATTTTCCTAATAGTTATTTAGAACATTTTAAGATGTAGTTGTTGATAGTTTGGATTTCTGCCTTTACACATTGGCTATTCATATTCTTTATCTTTATCTAGTGAGGAATAACTGTCAACATCAGAAACAATCTTTATATATTTTGGATATGAGATTTTTATCAGAGAAATTTAGTGCAATGATTTTCTTCAGTTCTCCTTCTACTTTAATCACATTGCTTTTGTGCAGACATTTTTCAATTTTACATAATCTAAAGTGACCATTTGATCTTCTGTAATTTCCTCTATCCCTTCAATCTTACTCTATCCAAAAAATATTTTCTTCCTTTCTTCTCTAATTTGTTTATTATATGACCTTTTAGATCTAAGTCACATGCACAATTGGAGCTTTTCTTGGTATATGGTGTGAGATGTTGGTTCATACTTTTATTTCTTTCAAACTTATTTTTTCAGCAGTTTTTGCTGAATAATGAGTCATTAGTCAGTAGCTGGAATTTGGGGTTTATCCAAGTATGTTCTATTTTATCTTATGTATCTAATCTGTTCCACTGCTCAGACTCTATTTTTTAAACAAATAGTTCTTTTTAATGATCATTTCTTTGTAGTATAGATTGAGATGTGGTATTGCTGAACCCTTTTCCCATCCCCACATTTCTTCCCATTATTTCCCTTGAGATTCTTAATCTTTTGTTCTTCCAGATGAGTATCATCATCTTTTTTCCTCTAGCTTTATAAAGTAATCTTTTGGTGATTTGATTAGTATGGCATTGAAAAAGTAAATTAATTTAGGTAGTATCATTTTTATTACATTGGCATGGCCTACTGATAATAAATTAATATTTTGCTAATTATTTAGTTCTGTATTTCTGAAAAAAATGTTTTATAATTGAATTCATAGAGTTCCTTTGTGTGTCTTGAGAGACTCCCAAATATTTTATACATCCTCTAGTTATTTTAAATGAAATATCTCCTTCTATCTTCCTGCTGGACTTTATTGGCTATATACAGAAATGTTAATTATTTGTGTGGGTTTACTTTCTATCCTACAACTTTGCTGAAGTTACCTGTTTTAGTTAATTTTTCCATTGACTTTTGCATTTTATAAATAGTCCATCATATCATCTATAAAAACAAACAAAATTAATAGTTGTTGCCTATAGTTATTCATTTGAATTATTTGTCTTTTCTTATTGTTATATGTAACATTTCTAGAATTATTTTAAGTAGTAGTGCTGATAGTCAACTTTCTCGTCTTTTAAAAAAATAAAGTTTAGCCTTTCTTCATTGCATATAATGTTTGCTTTAGGTTTTAGATTGATACTACTTACCAAATTAATTTAGAAGTCTGGTTTCCAACCTCAACAGCCAACTGAAACTACCCTCTTCAAAGTTACCAATCATCTTTTATTTTCCAAATTTAACAGTCTTTTTCTAAACCTTCATCCGACCTTCTTTAAAATGCATAACCTTCTCCCCTCAGTTGCTTCTGAGATTTCTTACCATTTAATGTGTATATATTTTTGGATGTACCAAGTTATTTACATGTTCTCTTTCTGATTAAAATGTATCCTCCTTGAGAATAGAAAGTATTTGTTTTGTTGGTTGGTTGATGTTTGTATATCCAGAAGTTTGTAAAATGATCTACTATATTAAAACCTTAATATATACTTGATGACTAATTATTAGCTGATTAGTATCAACTATAGTATTTATAATTTTCCTTATATTAAAGCAAATCCACATTCATGGGATAAATCCAACCAGCTCCCAGAATATAATATTTTTCAACATTCATCTTTGTGAGATCTTGAGCTTTAAATTTTTCTACCTACCTCCCTTTCCTACCCTCTCCCAAAGACAGTAAGCAATCCGAAATAAGTTATACATATATATATATATATATATATATAAAATACTTCCACATTAGGCATATTGTGAAAGAAGACTCCAAACAAGAGGAAAAAACCATGAGAAAAAAAGTGAAAATTGTATGCTTGTTCTATATTCAAATTCCATAGTTTTTCTCTGGATATTGTCAGCATTTTCCATGAATCTCTTGAGGTTGTATTGGACCATTGCATTGCCAGAAGAGCCAAGTCTATCATAGTTGATCATCACACAATGCTGTTGTTGTTGTTCTCCTGGTTCTGCTCACTTTACTCAGCATCAGTTCATGCAAGTCTTCCCGGGTCTTTTCTGAAATCCACCTGTTAATCATTTTTTATAGAACATTTCATTCCATAATTCCATTATATTCACATATCACAACTTGTTCAGCCAGAATATAATTTTTAATATGTTGTTTTGACCTATTTTGTTATATCTTCATTTAATAATTTTGTACAGATGTTTATTAGGAATATTGTTCTAATGGTTTTTATCTCTCTGTGAAATTCTGAATTTGTCATGTTCAAAAAGTATGTCTCATTTCTCATCTTGAGTTCCTCAAAAAGGATGTTGATTAGAAACTATAATTTTTTCAAAATTGTTTGCTTTACAATGTGGCTGTTATTGTACAAATCATTCTGTTGGTTCTTCTCACTTCACTCTGAATCAGTTCATACAAATCTTCATGTGCCTGATTTTCCCTCAGCCCCTACAACAATCACATTTTCCTTTTTTTTTTTTTTATAGTCTTGGAAATCTGAAAGGTTTAAGGTGAAACTTGATGATTATTTTAATTTTCAATTCTCCAATTACTAGTGATTAGGAACATCTTTTCATATGACTATTGATGACATGCATTTTTTTCTTTGAGAAATATGTTCATATATTTTGACCATTTCCTTATGTTGAGTAATAGCTATCAATCTTATATATTTAACAGTGTTCTTTCATATAATGCCTTTATCCAAGAAGCTTGCTGCAAAAATTTTTCCCCTTCCAATTGCATTGTGTGTGTGTGGGTGTGTAGACAAAACCTTTCTATGTTACACAATCTAAATTATCCATTGTGTGATTTTATCCATGTATTATTGTGTAAGGAAGTCATTCTTCATAGTTGCAAAAGGCATTTTCCTCCTTGTTCATCTCAATTATTTGTAATGTGACTTTCTATAACTAAGCCATGTATCTATTTAGAGCATATTGTCATATATTGTTAAATGTTGGTCTAATTTATGCCAGATTGTTTTCCACTTTTCAAAGCAGTTTTGTCCTTACCCCAGATGCTGGGGTCCTTAGCTTTATCAATCAATTAGTTGCTGTATTCCTCTATTTTTATATAATGAGTACTTAAACTGTTTTACTGATCAAACTAATTTTAACTAGTGTTAATTAGATTTAACAAGTACTGCTTTGTAGTAATGAGATTTCGATGTTGTTCTTAATTTGGTATAACATTGAGTAAATTATTTAACTGGTATAGTCATTTTTAATATGATGACTTGCGCAACTATAAGCAATTAATATCTGTCTACTTATTGAAGTATGTATTTCTCTAAATAATGTCTTGTAGTTGTATTCAGGTAGTACTTTTGTGTAGTAGGTAGAATCCTAAGCATTTTAATAATTCTGTAATTCTTTTGAATAGAATTCAGGAAAAAAGAATATTACAATATTGAAATGAGTAACTATGGAACTGAGATTAGAAAGGGAGAAAAGTGAATTCAGAACAGTACTGGTACTCTGAAAAAGAACTAAAGACTGTAGAAATAGCAATTCTTAATTTGGGTAAAGGTTTAGGTGAGGCAAAATACAAGATGAAAGAGAAGTTTATGAGCAGAAAATTTGTTTTAATGATCACCTAAATATATGATGATAAAAACCTACTGAAGAGTTCAGATTAAAAAAAAATCTAAAGATAGCAGGTAGATCATTGATATAGTCAGCTAGGTGATGCAATGAATAGAGAACTGTACCTGAAATGAGGAAGATGTGATTTTAAATCTAACCTCAGATACTTACCAGCTGTGTGAACCTGAACAAGTAAGTTAACCACTGTCTGTCTCAATTTCTTTAACTGTGAAATGGAGTAATAATAGCACCTATCTTCCTGATAATCATGAGTATCAGATAAGATTATATTTTTAATTCCTTCCTTCCTTCCTCTCTCCCTTCTTTCCTTCCTTTCTTCTTTCTTTTCCTGATGATGAAACTCCCAATAGAGCTGCATGGTTTTGAAGGGCACAATTTGGACCATTGTATAGCAGGGTGGGACAGTGAAAATAACCATGGTTTATTTTAAATATTCTCTTTGCAAAAAATATTTGTGTGATCTAGGATATATCACTTAATCTCTTGATCTCAGTTTCCTCATCTGTAAGATGAGAGAGTTGCCTTCTTAGGTCCCCTCCAAAATTAAATCTATAATATTAAATTACAAGAAAGAATATTTAGTCTCAATATAAGAAAAAATCATCTTCTTAGGTACTTAATCCTCCCCTCTCCCATCAAAGGGAGTGTTCAAGCAGAGAGAAAATGACCATTTATCAGAGCTCTTATAAATGGAGTTGCTCAGTTGCTAATCTGAATTTTTCTCCCTTTCCACTCTCAATTTCATAGTTATTCATTTCAATACTGTAGTATTCTTTCCTCTTAAATTCCATTCAAAAGAATTACAGAATTATTAAAATGCTTAGGAATCTACATACTACACAGAGGTACTACGTGGATACAATTACAAAAGACTATAGAGAAATGCACACTTCAATAAGTAGGCAGATATTAATTGCTTATAGATGGACAAGTCAGCATATTAAAAATGATCATACCAACTAAATAATTTGCTTAATGCTATACCAAATTAAGAACAACAACATCCAAATCTCACTAGTACCAAGCAGTACTTGTTAAATTTAAAAGTCACATCTGATTTTTTCTGACTGCATTTGGGATTTTCTTGGCAGACACAATGAAGTGGTTTGCCATTTCCTTCTCCAGTTCATTTTACAGATGAAGAAACAGAGGCAAATAGGAGTAAATGACTTGCCCAAAGTCACACAGCTAGTACATGTCTGAGTCCCAATCTGAATTTAGGAAAATAAGTCTTCCTGATTCCAGACCTAGTACCTTGTCCACTGTGCTATCTAGTTGCTCCAGATGTTAGGGTCCCAAAGTTAAAAATGTAACTGCCTTCAAGGAATTAATGCTGTATTAAAATGGGGGAATCTACACAAATTAGTAAATAGAAAACATAAGCAAAAATAAATAAAAATATGTACAGAGATTCGGGGATAATACCAACAACTGAGGAAATGCAAAGTGTCACTTATAGGAGATGACACTTGAGGTGAACCTCAAGGGGATTGGGATCCATTATGTGATTGTCAACAAAGATATAATAGTGATAAACCCAATCAACAAATATGTATTAAGTGAAAGATTCTTTGGGTGGTTAAGATATAATCTCTGTGTTCAAGCAGAAGATGGGACACAAAATAAAATTAAGGTACCTTTAAAAATGAATTGTTCATTTTAGAATTATTTATCTGTGATTCAAGAGTGCCAATTTATAAATTTCACTGTGGTCTTGAGCTCATATGTACTTACATAATAATAAAAATGTTCTTCTTCCCCCCATCCCACCCCACTTCAACCAGAAGCAGTATGACGTAGAAAGTAGGGTGCTAGACTGGGACTCAGGAAAAACTGGTTTCAAATCCTCCCTCTGAAGCTTTGCTAGCTGGAAGTATTAGTCAAATCCTTTAACCTTTCTCGGTCTCCAGTAATTCCATAAAATTTATCTATTAAGTTTTTTATCTGAGTAATTAGATCCTTCTATATTCTAATAAACAGTTTCTGTCCTTAAGGAAAATATATGCTACTACTTCAGTGCATTTGTTTATGATCTATAATCTCACTGATATGGTCATCCCTTCCAATGATGGGAATCATGGTTCACTCATTTTTGCACATCATGTCAGATTCTTTGTCATATTATTTCATTAGTGATATCTAAAGTATATATAAACAATGACAGTTTGATAGTATTTTTTCCGAATACATGTAAAGATAGTTTTTAACATTCATTTTTATAAAAATTTGTGTTCTCAATTTTCTCCTTTCCTCACTTATGTCCCCTTTCCCCAAGACCATAAGCAACCTGATAGTTTATATATGTGCAATTCTTTTAAACATTTTTCCATATTTGTCATGTCGTTCAAGAAAAATCAGACCATGTGAAAGAACAAAAATAAATAACAAATAGGTGAAGATACTATGCTTCAATCCACTTTCAGTCTCCATAGTTCTCTCTCTGGATGCAGATGGCTTTCCATCCCATGTCTATTGGAATTGCCTTGAATCATTACACTGTTGAGAACAGCCAAATCCATCACAGTTGATCATTACATAATCTTGTTGTTACTGTATACAATGTTTTTCTGGTTCTGCTTATTTCACGTAGCATCTGTTCATATAAGTCCAGATTTTTGTGAAATTAGTCTACTCATCATTTCTCAATAGGACAATAATATTCCATTACATTCATATACCATAACTTATTCAGCCATTCCCCCTATGGATGAGCACCCACTCAATTGCCAGCTCCCTGCCATTACAAAAAGAATGGCTATAAGCATTTTGCACATATAGGTTCTTTTCCCAACATGTGATAATTTGAATAAGAAGAGGTCACAAAAAGAATCCTTTAAGTTACATATGTATTGATTTGTCAAGAAAGCTATAGAGGCAAAAGAGTAAATATACATTATAAATATGATAGGCTGAAATACATTCTCCCCATCTTTTTATGATTATTGAACATTTGAATGAATTGGGTCCTAATTAAAAAATACATATCTTTTTTTTTTCAGTATTGATAGTAGAAGTAAGTCCGACACTTGACTTAAAGGTGTAAGAACTGGCATTGAAATCTGCAGCCCAATTTATGTGGAAACAGAAAGTTCAGACTGAATTAATTAATCAAAGATATACTTTATATATAAGATATATTGAAATAAAATTGAGAGGAGGAAAGTGATTGTTATTGGGTGAAATCATTTGATAGAACAGGGAATGTGCTGGGATTAATTGAAAGAATCAGACAAAATTTTCTTAAAAATTAGCTCAATTTTCTTAATTTTCTCAGAGTAAGCTATTTTGGAATGGGGACTCTACCAAGAACGACCAGAGTCTAGTGATGGATGAGAGAATTGTCATTTGAGGGTGATACTAAGTTCTCATTTCTTTCTCTATCATTTGACCAGAGGGAGATCTAGCAAACATCAAAAAATTAGAACATTCAGACTTCCTAGAGGGGGGGTGCAATAGCAGTGCTTTTGGAATAGCAGAAACTGAAACATTGTTTATGCTAAGATGACACTATGGACCAACAAGACTCACTGAGCAAAGGTAGTTTCAGGACTATACTGACCTTTAGAACCCAAAAGAAATCTACACAGGAAGGGAGCAAAGGACTAAGAGTATGACTTTCCCTTTTGCCTCATATACTTTTCCAGTTTGAACCCATATTTCCTTAATCATTGTATATACTTGTAAAAGAATACGACCCAGACAGTAGAGATTTTAGAATTTCTACACTAACTTTTCATGCCATGCTGCTTTAGTAAATAACTCTATCTGAAAGCTAAATAAGTCTAGATGACTCATAGTGGGTGGGAAACACACAGTTCCCCAAACCTCAGTACCTTGCAGTTACCCCTAAAATTCTGAGGGAGAAAGTAGTCATTTAGCCTCTGGGTACCTAACTGTATGTGTTAGTGGGAGGGAAATGATAAAGTTTCCCTGAGTGGCTACTACCAAGGCAAATTATGTCATTTAATTAATTTAACAAACATTTATTAAATGCTTGCAATATGGACTATATTGTATTTAGTAATGGGGGTTTTTAGCATAAAAACAACAAGGGAAATGCTAAAAATGAACAAATAATGATCCCATCCATATCCTACCATTACTGGAGTGAAAAGAAATATAAAATAAAGGTCTCAATACATATGGGAGAAAATGTGTACTTTTATAAGGCCAATCTCACATTCTTCCTCCACAGGACCTTAAATGTATTTTATCTTCTTTGAAAAGAGGAAAAAGGAAACACCAAAATAACAAAAACAAATAATCAAAAATAAAAGAGACTTTATCTCTAAATTTCTATTCACCTATGAATTTGAACCCCAAACCATCTCGGAACCATTGTCTTAATTTTCTTGTCCTTATTCTGTAAAAGGGGGAAAATGCATGTAGGCAATAAGTAAAAAAAAATGGAGCTTAAGTCTTGTTTTTTAACTGATGTTTTGCCAGTCAGGTTACAAGCTTCATTAGAGGATTCAAACTCCAACTTTTGTTAGGACTTCAAAGCATTTTTTTCAGCTTCAACTTAGGTGATGAAATAAAATTGTAAAATCACAGATTCAGAGGCTGCTTTGTGTAAATGGTTATTTTATCACAACTTTTTTTAATGTTAGTTCTGTAGGCTTAACTTCTCTATTTGAAGGGGAAAAATCCTGGAAAGTCTTCAAAGAGGTTCATTTGCAAAGACCCCAGACAAGAGCAGGGTACTAGGTAGTAACCACCATGGTTCAGAGAGAATAAATCCTGTCAGACTATTCTAATCCCCCCAAACAGAGTGACAAGCCTGATAAAACAGAGCTCTCAAAAAAGGAAAGAGAAAATTTATAAAGCTAAGTCAAAAACAAAGGTGAACTTAAGAACTTGTTCTAGAAACATGAACACACTGGTTTAGGTGTTTGGCTTTTTTTTTTTTAATAACCATTTGTCCCTGTGACTCAGTTTCCTCAATACTGTTCAGAAACTGAACTAGGTAATCCTTAAGGAACCTCCTTTCTTTAAAATTCCATGATTTTTATGATTCATTTATTTGAATTAGCTTCATATTATGTGCAATCCTGTTTTAATGTTAGAGATGCAGTATAATAATAATAATAATAATAATAATTGGAATAAACAATTATTAAATGCTTACTATGTGAAAGGCACTGTGCTTACTGTTTTACATGGCAGTGGGGGGAGCCATAGTGGATGGAGTGAGGAAGATCCAGTTTCCTGAGTTCTAATCTAGCCCTAATATAAGGCAATATGAGATAAGTGCAAAGAAATGACCCCCGGGGGGGGATGGAAAGAGAAAAAGGTGAGGAGAGAAGAAGAAAGTGAAGGAGGTAAGAAGATAGGGACAGGAAAAAAGAGGGAGGAAGAAAGGAAAGGAGGGAAAGAGAAGGAGAGAAGGGTGGAGGGAGAGAGAGAGAGAGAGGGAAAGAAGAAAGAGGAAAGTACAAAAGAAGAAAAAGAGAGAGGCATATAAGGAAGGAGATGGGAAGAAAGGGGAAAAGATGAAGGGAAGTGGAAGGGAGAAGGGAAAAGAGAGAGAGACAGAAAATTAGAGAGGATGACAGAGAGATAGAAACAGAGATATACAACGAGAGAGACACACAGATACACAGAGAGACAGAGAGAAAGAAAGAGACAGACAGACAGAGACAAAGAAAGCAAGAGAGACAAAGAGAGAAACAAAGAGGCAGATATAGAGGCAGAGAGAGAGAGACAGAGCACATTTTTACTTGTGATGTTGTTAGTGCGTCAAGGTTGTTGATTGGTCAAGGTACAGGGTGTCTGACTGGCTGATCAGACCAAACTGAGCTCAGACCACAGATCAGGCACATAAACATTTGAAGTGGAGATGTTTTTAAGTTTGCACATCTCATTTTTTTTGAGCTTTCTGCTTTGATCTTAGAGATAGCAACTTCTTTGGTGCAGACATGCCATGTGGTAATCCTGTGCCAGCATCTTCTCTGCCTCATTATAAATTCCAAAGTTCTTCAGAGAGACCATGACAGTGTCCTTATATTATGTCCTTCTATCACTTCTGACCTCCATATTTGTGCTTGCTTTGCCTCAAGGTGTGCCAAGGAAGACAATAATAGTGCAATATGGAATTGGGCCAGACCAAAAAACCAAAACCAAACCCAAACCAACCAAACAAAAAAGAACCACTCATCAGTAAGACTGTTAATTTATTAATCCAGCCATTTTTTGAATATCTACTTTGTGAAGCACGATTACCCGTTTTCTATCACAGAACTCTGAGCACAACACCTCAGAACACACAACAATGAGAGGAAATAAACCTGAGGACCTGTGTGTATATAGAGCTATTCTTTTGGATAAAAGACTCATTGTCATAACTTGACTATTTGTATTGTGACAATGACCGGGCTTTTATCTCCGGACTGATGTCATCAGGAGGCACCACACAAGGGAGGCTCCTCAAGTTCTAGCCTGAATATCATACAATGAAACACAATGAAACTTATTCATCAGTGACCCCACAGGGAAAACTATGTCCATAAAGTTTTGAAGTGACAGCAAAGAAGGAGAGAATCAATGGAGAAGTGGGGGGGAGTAGGGGCAAGAAAACAATGCAGACCTTAGAAAATAGATTTTGTGTCATAATAACATCTAGAAATTGAAAAATACTTAAGTGGTCCTGTACTCATTGATATTAATATTCCCTCCAACCATCTAAATTGCCACCATTGAAAGTTTGATTTGTAGTTCATAAGTCTCTTCCACAAGCTCCCATTGATTTAGCCTATCAATCACAAGTACTTTAGTGGGTTGGTGTAGAGTGAAGGCCCACTTTCTCTTGATGTCACAGGAACAATAATAAAACATATGAGTTGTCCATTGGTCATTCTTTACTCTTGCCATGAGATCAACACATCTCCTTTTTTCATTCATATTGCTATGGTGATATTTATTTTGCTTCTCCTTTGTCAGTCAATAAGCATTGTACATCCAAAGAAAGGTAATGTCTCCTCCCTGCTGTCAAGGAGCTCATAGACTAAACCTGCAAACAATATATACAAACAAGGTATAGATAGGATGAATTGGAGATAATCAACAGAGGGAAGGCACTAGAAGATGAAATGTTAGCTAGGATCCGAATGATGCCAGCAGAGTCAGGGGACAGAGATGAGAAAGTGAATTCCAAACATGAGATGAGCAGGGGCTAGGAGAAGGAAGACAACCAGTGAAAATGTCCCCAAAGGGGCCAGTGTTACTGGATCACAGATCTATTGAAGGGAATGAAATGCAGGAAGACTAAAAAGGCAGTAGGGACAGATTATGAAGGGCTATGAAAACAAAGAGAGGAGTTTATGTTTAATCTTATAGGTTATTGTGGAAGCCACTGGAGTTTATTGGGTAGGAGGAATATGACTTGATCTACATTTTAGGATAATCACTTTGATGGCTGAAGTGGGTAATGTAATGCTATAAAACTGTATTAAATAGAGGGTCATTGGCAAAAGTATTTTTAAAATATCAACTGAAAATTCAATAACTCAGTCCCAAAGAATTGCTGGGTCAAAGAATAAATCATAGAAAATATAGAATTTTGTTAATCATAAGGACATGATTTACCAAGAAATTTTGAGATTTAGGTTCTCTAAATACTTTGAGAAAGAATGGATCAACACATTGAGAATGCAACTTGAAAAATAGAAAACCTACAAATTAAAAAGTCCTTTTCAAAAAATCCTTAAGATCATGAGAGAGATTAATAAAGTTGGAAACAGAAAAAAAGATCAAATTAATAAGTAAAATTATTAATCTGTCTAAAAAACCCATTAGATAATTTGATGAAAAAGACATTATCAAAACAAAAAAGAGAGATTTGATAACAAATGAAGAAGAAAGGATATTAATAGATATTCTTTTGCCCAACTCTACATCAATAAAACTGATAATTGAATGGCCTAAATGAAGTTACAAAAGTATTGAGCACCAAAATTAACAGAATAAAAATAGAAAATTTTAACTATCCAATCTCAGAGGAAGAAATTGAAAAGGTCATAAATAAACTTTCATTAAAAAATAGAAAGATTAGAATGATTCACAAGTGAATTCACCAAGCATTCAAAGAGCAGTTAATTATAATATATGATCTATTTGCCAAAATAGCAAAAAAAATGTTTTTCCAAATTCATTCTATGATGCAGTCTTAAGACATAAACCAAGGAGAGGTCAAGCAGAAAAAGAAAACTATAGACTGAGTCTCTAGTGAACATAGAAGCAAAACATTATAAACAAAATATTAGCAAAGAGGTTAAAATAGCATATCATAAAGATTAGAAAATATAAGTAGCTTGGATTTATACAAGAAATATAGGTAGGTTTAATATTAAGGAAGTTATAAACTTAGCCATATTAATAAAAAAATCAACAAAAATAATATGGCTACATCAACTGATGCAGAAAAAGAGTTCAATATGCTTTTCTGTTAAAATAAAAAAATAAAAACACTAGGAAACATAAGAAGAAATGGACCTTCCTTAAAATGATAAATAGCATGTATTTAAAATCAAATGCTACTATTATATGCAATAGAGATAAACTAAAATCTTTTCCAATAAAATCAGAAACAAAGCTGTCCATTATCACTACTTCTATTTGGCATACTACTAAAAATGCTAGCATAAAAAATTAAAAGAATTGAAAAAAGAAATTAAGGGAATAAACATGGCTAAAGAAGAAAGAAAATTTTCACTTGTTGCAGATAATGTGAGTGTATTTAAAAAACCCTAGAGAATAGTACTATATCTGAAATTAAAATACAAGGCAGTAATTTTCAAAACAATTTGGTACTGGTTAAAAAATAGGAAATTATCACTAAACTAGATTAGGTATACAACAGAGTAAATCTAATAGCATATATTATACTGTGTAAATTTGTTTGTATGTATATACATATATAATATATTTATGTGTGTATATATACATATATATATAGTGTATATATGTGCATATGACACATATAAGTCATTTCATCCCATTTGCCTCATTTTCCTTATTAATAAAAATGAACTAGAGAAAGAAATAGCAAAGCACTCCAGTATTTTTGCCAAGAAAACCCATATGGGGTCATGAAGAGTTGGACATGACTGAAAAATAACTGAACAATAAATTGTACACATGTATATATGTGTCACACATGTGATAAATATATTCACATTTGCTATCTATTTATTGCTGTGTATATGTGTGTATATTTGTGTTTATGTATTAATAGGCTCTATCTAAATGTAAAATATGGGAAGTTAGGAAACAAAATGTCAAAAAATCAATGGAAAGAAGAATGAATGATCAGTTATCCCTCCAGTAAAATATTAACTCTCTGAGAGTAGCAGTTGCTTTGTATTTATCTAGCCCATTGCTCCAGTTACAGAAGACACTCAATAATTGATGGTGATTTGAAATAGGATTGAATTGAACTAAAAAAAAAACTCTAATTTGTAAGGTCTTGGCTTATAGACATGGAGCATCTTTCTTTATCTAAACCATGCCATGAGACTGAGCATAAGACTTAAGCTATAAAGGAGATTTTCTTGGTCACTAACAAGGAACTTTCTAAGGAAACTAGATGCCAATCTATAGAGTAATAAAATCACAGATCTAGAACTGGAAGGACTTTTGCAGCTACTTCATGATTCCAGGGCAAACAGTGGTCTAGAGCTTCCAGCCTGGAGTCAAGAAGATTTGAATTCAAATCTGGCCTCAGATACTTATTGGGCAAGTCAGGTAACTTCTATTTGCCCCGATTTTCTTATCTGTAGAATGAGGATAATAATAACATCTACTTGACAGTATTGTTGTTAGGATCAAATATGTTAATAAATCAAAAAGCATTTAGCATAGTGTCTGGCACATAGTAAACATCATATAAATATCAACTATTATTATTGTTGTTGTTAGCTAGACCAACCCTACAATTTTGTCAGATTAGTTGCCAGGGATCATTGTGTTTAATTCCTGAGCCAAACAGTCCACAAGAACTCTGTATCTTGGCTATACAATAGCCACTGGAGTGCTAAGCAGATAGCTCAGAAAGCCCTTTTCTCTTTACCTCTTCCTGGTATCAACTCCATTTCAATTATCACTCTCTGACTTAAAATAATCTATGTGGCCGTAGAAAAATCATTTCATTTCTTTTGATTTCTCTTTCTTCAGAAGCAAAGCAAGGATGATGGGCAGGTTAGACAACAGTTGTCAAAGCTTCTTTAGTGACAATCAATTCTATTTTACTGTCTCCTTCCCCCAAAAGGAAAATGGTATCCATGCTTTTCATAAAATAATCTATAGAAATAATTTTCTTAGTTTGTGTTTTCTTCAAAAACCACCAAGAAAATCACAACATACAATAAAAATAAATAACAAAATATAAATTAATATTGATTGGTAAAGTCAATCAACAAACATTTTTTAAAGTGCACTATGGCACTTTTTATTTTGCACTATGCCAGGCACTATGCTAAGTGCATTGTGAATTCTTTAAGAATTATTTTTTGCTTTAATTTGTATCCCCAATGCTTAGCATAGTACTTGTTACATAGTAGGTGCTTAATGAGTGCTTATGGACTGAGTGATTGCAGAAGATGTAAAGAAATGCAAAAATGCAGTCCCTGCCCCAAGAAATTCACAATTTTATGAAGATACACAAAAATCATGTATAACTTATAATCAAGGCACTTCTGGGTCATAGCACTGATATGATGGAAGAATAGAGGTTTCCTCTGAGCTTCTTGACTGCTCAGATCTTTCCAAAATATGAATTATGTTAAAGCAATAAAGTAATTATAGCTGTCTCCATATTCTAAGACCTAAGAATTTTAATGAGCTAATAATTTTATGAATTAACAGAAAAGAAGAGTAATGCTTAAGCCCTAACATGTTCACTCAGTAACCCTTTTCCCAGTGACTATCTAGGGTTGGGCTATTTAAGTCAACCCATAAACTTGCAACAGAATTTAATTCCAATATCACTCTTACCTTCTTAACCTAATTAACTCAGAAGGTTAAAAAGCAGAAGTTTGCTCTGATTGGGACAGCAAATAAGTAGTGCTCAGTAGCGCTCAGTCTTAAAACTAAGGAGCAGAGAGAACTGAAGCTAAATGCTAACATGCAGAACATATGTGACACTTCACTGAGCCTAGAAGGAAAGAAAGCAGCATCCAGATGGGGTCAGTTCTGTGGCCCCAGAAGTCACTAAAGGCAATACTGAGGCATGAAATAATTGCCCTTTGTGGAAGGAGTCTGGTTTTAAAGTCCAGCTCTCAAAGAAACCATAATCAAAGAGGAAAGAGTCAGAAAATGAACAACAAGAAAGCATAAGGGATGAGGGGAGGATAAAATTATGAAGAACCTCGAGAGAAAAAAAACTCAGTCAAAAATTTTGAACATAAGCATTAAAAACATTTAAAAACATGTCTTCTATGCTGAAGGACTTACAAAAAAATGCTATCTAATATTCGATTTCTTAAGTATTCTAACATAATTAACATGTAGTGGATATCCTGCCATCTAGGAGAGGGGTGGGGAGTAGGGGGGAAAAATTTGTAACAGAAGGCTTTGTAAGGGTTAATGTTGAGGAATTACCCATACATATGTTTTGCAAATAAAAAGTATTAATAAAAAAAAATGCTATCTATACCCAGGGAAAGAACTGATTGTGTTTGAATAGCGACTGAAGCATACTATTTTTTTTTTTTTGCTTTTTTTCTTGAAGAATTTTGTTTTTGGAGGGGAAATCTCTGGTTTTGTTTTTTTTTTTTTCAATATGACTTTATTTTTTTTATTTATTTTTTTTTAAATAAAGCTTTTTATTTGCAAAAAATATGAGTGAC
The DNA here is from genome assembly GCA_023553655.1 of Myrmecobius fasciatus. Classification (NCBI taxonomy): domain Eukaryota; kingdom Metazoa; phylum Chordata; class Mammalia; order Dasyuromorphia; family Myrmecobiidae; genus Myrmecobius; species Myrmecobius fasciatus. The sequence continues at coordinate 384,255 of JAJPUD010001689.1, read as the reverse complement.
TTTTCAACATTGACCTTTGCAAAAAAACTTTTTTTTCCCCAAGCTTTTCCTTTCCCTCCCCCCTCACCCCACCCCTAGATGACAGGTAATCTAATACATGCTAGATAGGATAAATTATATGACAAGTACAATACATGTATACATATCTATACAGTTATCTTACTGCACAAGAAACATCAGATCTAGAAAGAGAAGAAGAAAAAAAACAACCTAAGAAGGAAAACAGAATGCATGGAAATATTCACAGAAAGCGTTAAAATGCTGTGTTGTGGCTCACTCTCAGTTCCCACAGGCCTCTCTCTGGATGTATATGACTATCTTCAGCGCAGAACAACTGGTTTGAATCACATCATTGTTGAAGAGAACCATGTCCATCAAAATTGATCATCGTATAGTCTTGTTGCTGTGTATAATGTTCTCCTGGTTCTGCTGATTTCACTCAGCATCAGTTCATGCAAGTCTCTCCAATCCTCTCTGAAATCCTCCTGTTGGTCATTTCTTACAGAACAATAATATTCCATAACATTCATATACCATAATTTATTCAGCCATTCTCCAATTGATGGGCATCTTTTCAATTTCCAGTTTCTTGCCACTACAAAAAGGGCTGCCACAAACATTTTTGCACATGTGGGTCCCTTTCCCTCCTTAAAAATCTCTTTGGGATATAGGCCCAGTAGAAACACTGCTGGGTCAAAGGGTATGCACTGTTTGATAACTCTTTGAGCATAGCTCCAAATTGCTCTCCAGAATGGTTGGATCCGTTCACAGTTCCACCAACAATGTATCAGTGTCCCAGTTTTCCCACATCCCCTCCAACAGCTATCATTATCATTTCCTGTCATTTTAGCCAATCTGACAGGTGTGTAGTGGTATCTCAGAGTTGTCTTAATTTGCATTTCTCTGATCAATAGTGACTTGGAGCACCTTTTCATGTGACCGGAAATAGTTTCAATTTCTTCATCTGAAAATTGTCTGTTCATATCTTTTGACCATTTGTCAATTGGAGAATGGCTTGAATTCTTATATATTTGAGTCAATTCTCTATATATTTTAGAAATGAGGCCTTTATCAGAACCTTTGGATGTAAAAATATTTTCCCAGTTTACTGCTACCCTTCTAATCTTATCTGCATTCATTTTGTTTGTACAAAAACTTTTCAACTTGATATAGTCAAACTTATCTATTTTGTGATTAATGATGACCTCTAGTTCTTCTTTGGTCACAAATTCCTTCCCCCTCCACAGGTCTGAGAGGTAAACCATCCTACATTGTTCTAATTTGTTTATAATATCATTCTTTATGCCTAGATCATGAATCCATTTTGACCTTATCTTGATATATGGTGTTAGGTGTGGGTCAATGCCTAATTTCTTCCAGACTAGTTTCCAATTATCCCAGCAGTTTTTGTCAAATAGTGAGTTTTTATCCCAAAAACTGGGGTCTTTGGGTTTATCGAACACTAGATTACAATTGTCATTGAGTATTTTGTTCTGTGAACCTAACCTATTCCACTGATCCACTACTCTATTTCTTATCCAGTACCAAATGGTTTTGGTGACCACTGCTTTATAATATAGTTTTAGATCTGGTGCAGCTAGGCCACCCTCATTTGCATTTTTTTTCATTAATTCCCTTGAAATTCTTGACCTTTTGTTTTTCCAGATGAATTTTGTCGTTATTTTTTCTAGTTCAGTTAAATAATCTCTTGGGAGTTTGATTGGTATAGCACTAAATAGATAGATTAGTTTAGGTAGTATTGCCATCTTTATTATATTCGCTCGACCTATCCAAGAGCACTTGATGTTTTTCCAATTGTTTAGATCTGACTTTATTTGTGTGGAGAGTGTTTTGTAGTTTTGCTCATATAGATCCTGACTTTCCCTTGGCAGATATATTCCCAAATATTTTATACTATCGATAGTTATTTTGAATGGAATTTCTCTTTGTATCTCTTGCTGTTGCATTTTGTTGGTGATGTATAAAAATGCTGATGATTTATGTGGATTTATTTTGTATCCTGCAACTTTGCTAAAGTTGTGGATTAATTCTAATAGTTTTTTAGTTGATTCTCTAGGGTTCTCTAAGTAGACCATCATATCATCTGCAAAGAGTGATAATTTGGTTTCCTCATGACCTACTCTAATTCCTTTAATCTCTTTTTCTTGTCTTATTGCCAAGGCTAGCATTTCTAATACAATATTGAACAGTAATGGTGATAGTGGACAACCTTGTTTCACCCCTGATCTTTCAATATGACTTTAATGGAAATGTTTTACACAACTTCATGTGGACCTTCTCAATGGGGAGGTATGGGAAGGAACTCACAATTTTAAAAACAAATGTTAAAAATGTTTCAGATGTAACTGGTAACATAAAAGTATTAAAACAAAAGAAAACATTTTCTAGCATAGCTAAAAAAAGCCCAGACATTGATATGTAAATATTGCAAAATAAAGCAAAATTAATACCTAACAAAGCAAAGAATCCTGTGGATTCCCAAGAAAACATGAAATCATGATAGGGTATTCATGAATTATCTTTTTTTTCTTTATTAAAGCTTTTTATTTGCAAAACATATGTATGAGTAATTCTTCAACATTGATCCTTACAAAGCTTTCCTTCCCCTAGTCTAGATGGCAGGAAGTCCACTACATGTTAATTATGTTAAAATACTTGACAAATTGAATATATGTATACATATTTCCACACTTATCTTTTTGTGCAAGAAAAATCATATCTAGAAGAAAAAAAATCTGAGAAAGAAAACACAATACAAGCAAACATCAATAGAGAGCATGAAAATGTTATATTGTGGTCCACATTTCATATCTCTCTCTCTGGGTATATATAGCTTTCTTCACTCAACAATTGGAGCTGGTTTGAAACATTTCATTGTTGAAGAGAGTCATGTCCATCAGAATTGATCATCATATGTTTGCTTACATTGTGTTTCCTTTATCTGATATATCGTTTGTGTAGATAAGATTTTTCTTGCACAACAATGATAAGTTTGGAAATATGTATACATATATTCGATTTGCCAATATTTTAACATAATTAACATGTAGTGGATATCCTGCCATCTAGGGAAGGGGTGGGGAAGTTGGGGGGAAAAATTTGTAATGGAAAGCTATGTAAGGGTTATTGTTGAAGAATTACCCACACATATGTTATGCGAATAAAATAAAATTTAAAAAAAATATTGATAAAAAAAAAAGAATTGATCATCATATAGTCTTGTTGTTGCCATGTATAATGATCTCCTGGTTCTGCTCATTTCACTCAGCATCAGTTCATGCAAATCTCTTCAGGCCTCTCTGAAATCATCTTGCTGGTCATTTCTTATAGAACAATAATTTTCCATAACATTCATATACCATAATTTATTCAGCCATTCTCCAATTGATGGGCATCCATTCAGTTTCCAGTTTCTAGCCACTACAAAAAGGGCTGCCACAAACATTCTTCCACATGTGATTTATGAATTATCTTAAAGAAAACATAAGAAATAGGAGAGCAGAATAGTAATAATTGTCAGAAAAGAAAAACTTGAATCTTTAGTTAACAAGTGTCACTAAGAAATAAAAGAAAGGAAAACTGATCCAGAATGTAAAGACACAGAAGTGAAAAATAATCTGAAAGAAGAAAAGCAAAAACCAATAACATTGAAAGAAAATAATATCTCTATACAAACTGAACAGTGATCTTAAAGAGAATGGATAGATACAATTTTAAGGATTAAACCTCATTTAACTGAACTAAAACAATTGAACAAGTGTTTTTCCTTCAGACAGCTATTATATTTCAGCATTTTGATGTGATGAGTTGAAAAATTCTGAAAACCTTAGTGCAAAAAGTAACACAATAAAAGTGCCCAGAACTTCTTAACCAGAAAAGGGGGTAGAAAAGAAAAAGTAATAAAAAAAACCTTATGCTACAAACTCTAAGACATATGATGGCTAAATTTACCAATTTTAATGACAACAAATTCTGTGTGTAGTCAAGAGAAAAACCTTTAAAAATATAAAGGAAAGGAAATTTGAATAACATAAGACTGTTCCTCTCCCTGCAGACACCACAGAAGGGAATGGAAGATGTTCTGAAGAGCTTAGAAATTCAATATGTGAAAGCAAAGTGGCTATATCCTGCAAACTTCTCCAGATTGCATTCTTGATTCTTCATATAATTTTGTCTACCAGATCATTGAAATCCCTTTACCCTTGAAGTTCATTCCTCCTTTCCACCTCTGTGACCTCTACTCTAATTGTCAAGTTCCTCCCAGAAGCTCCATTTTGAATTTAATGGCCATTGAGGGTATAACTTCAAGTGAATGAGAGATTAAATTTTCTCTCTTCTTCTTCCTTCAATCCCTATGCCTAATCTTTGCCTTAACTGGAAGACTACCTAGTAAACTTCCAAAAGGATAGAAGATTTTCCATCAGCAATAATAGCATTATATTTGCAATAACACTGGCTGATGGAAGCATCTGCAAAGTGAGATGAGAGACATACTAAGGAAAAAGTAGATAAACAGTTTCTCAAATATTTTGGTCTCATGACTCCTTTACACTGTTCAAAATTATTAAAGTTCCATAGAGCTTTTGTTTCTGTGGGTTTTATCTATTAATACTCACTACATATGACATTAAAACTGATAAATTTTAAATTATCAACTAATTTTAAAATAAACATAATGAACTCATTATGTCAATATAAATAATAACTTTTTATGAAAAAACATTTTCAAAAAATTAGTAAGAAAAATGGCATTGTTTCATATATTTTTGCAAATCTCTTTAATGCCTGACTTAATATAAGACAGATGTATTCTATCTGCTTCTGCATTCAATTTATTGAGATGTTATTTTGGTTGAAATATATGAAGAACATTCAGTTTCAAGTAGATATGTTTTTTGGAAAAGAAAAGAGCACTTTAACAGCTTTTCAGATCTTTTTTGATAATATACCAAAACTCCACTTAAGAATTAGTTGCAATGTGGAATCTGAAACCACCTCTATGAATTTCTTGTACTGTTACATTAAAATCCATTGATATATCTTGTATTTTGAATAGATCCTGTTACATATGCATGATTTTATAACACTGCTCATTGGTCATTTGGAAAACATTGGTTCACTGAGTTATACAGATCTTCCAAACACTGATTCATTTCATTTTACAATGTCAAAAGATCACTGGTCTCATTAGGAAAATCTTTAAGAATTGGAAAACTGACAGGCTCGTGGTGATGACTACAAGTCTTTGAAATTTTATTTTTCACTTATAAGTTCAACTTTTATCATTGACAACAAATGCCATCAGTTATTTTCCATGAAGTAATAGGCTCATTTCATTCATTTTCAAAAAAACAAAATCCTGCCAAATACTCAAGTCTGAATAATCATAGTTTGTCAGTCATTCTTTCAAGTAAAAATGATGTTCCATAAAAAAAGCAGCTGGTTCAGTTCTCAGTTCAAACAAATGAACAAGTGCTTTTCTTTGAGACAATCTTCATATTTCAGCATACCATACAGCAAAATAAAATTGGATACTGCTTTCATGTACTCTAAGATCTAGATTTAACAAAATTAATATTTTTATTGCTTCATCAAGGATATTTTTAAATGAAACTGTCAGTGAAGAATGTAGATTCCACTAGTAAAGTTTGAAACCCCTGCCTTGAGATTCAAAAGTTATTCAATATTTTGAATATTTCAGCATCACTTGTTCAGTTGAAGCTAACATTGCAGATAAAATGTTAATTCAGCCTTCTTGATTGCAGCTAAATATTTAATTTATAGGTCATCTAGCCTATGAAACACTCCATAACAATAAAAGAATGAGAATAAAAAAGTAAGTATTATCTTACTATTATGATGAAAATATTTTTGACCTCACAAACTCATTGAAAGGGTCTAAGGAACTCTGAGAGGCCCTGGACTACATTTTGAAAATCAATGAACTATCTATATCAAGGAAAGGCAATTTTTAGAGTTTACAAGGGGATGGACCCTGAGATCTTGAAGAGAGCTACACCAGAGAGATACACAAGAAGTTAAAAAAAATAAAAGGACTTATACTTTTTCATACTTTGGCCAATGTGCCTTTAAATATGAACCCCAGGGATGATCTACTCAGGACACTGTCCTCCACTTCGGGAGGAATTTTGTGTTAATTTCTTACTATATCCCCTCAGTAAATAGTGATTGCTAAAAGTTCTTCAAATCTGGCTGGTTAATTGATAATCAAAAAGGAACACACCAGATAGGGGTTCATGAACAACAAATAGTACTTGAAATTCCTGAGGAGAGCAATATTCAGTTGCTCCTGGGCACCTTAGAATACCAATGTGAGTAAAAATTAGGGACATAGCCCTGGAAGGGATGCTATACTACAAGTTTAATAAAGTTCTTCCATATTATGTAATTTTCATTTTAAATACCTGTCATCTATATAGAAAATTTGTCTTGTTGTGGCATTGATATCAATAGATTTACAAAGTGGCAAATCTTTACTAATATCCGTTTCAACAACATGTTGTACATATGCAATCAAATGAACATCTTTAACTACATCTGTTGTTTCATCCACTTGCAATACAAAATAGGAAGATTTTCATTTCACAATCAATTTATCATAAAAGTCTTGAAACATATGGGGTATTATCAGCAAATGGAATCATTCAAAGCATCTTTGCATTTGATTTACTGAGCATTGTTTCAGCCACATCAATAGTTGCAGGTAGTACCAATGTTTCTCTTTTAAAATTTCAAATGAGAATTTTTCACTTAGCAATTTTCCAATCAACTTTCTACAATGCAACAAAACCTTTTATATCATAAATATGTTTTCTTTAAAGTATACATGTGTATGTATGCATGTATGCATATGGGTGTGCTTATATAATGACTACATCTAGTTTTCCCTGAAAAAAATGTTAACCTGTCATCATACTCTGTTTTTAAAAAAATTAATTAATTTATTTCATTTTCATGTATTTTGCTTCCACATACCCTTACCATCACACTAAAAAAATTTGGAAAACCAAAATCCATTATAGACATGTATAGTAAGCAAGACAAATTCCCACACCAGTCATGTCTGATTTTAAAAAATGTACCTCAAACTGCACTCTGAGCTTCTCTCCTTTTTATCTGGAAGTAGATACCCCATTTCATCACAAGTCTTCCGGAACTATGTTGATCAGAATTCCTAAATTTCTCTTTATAGTGTTGTTTAAATTATTCTCCTAATTCTGCTTATTGTACTTTAAATTATTCTAACAAGTCTTCATAGATTTCTCTGAAAACATCCCCCCTTCATTATTTCTTCCTGTGATATTCTATCACATTTACATAACATATTCAGTCATTCCTCAATTAATGGGCACCTTGTAAGTTTCTGATTGTTTACTGCCACAAAAAAAGGCAACAATAGATATTTTAGTGCTTAGTCCTTTGCTTCTTTCTCTGATCTCCAGGAGATATAAACTAAGGAGTGGTATAAACTAGGTCACAGTGTATATACACAATTTGGTAACTTTGTGGGATACAGTTTCAAATTGCTTTCCAAAATAACTGGGCTATTTCCCAGTTCATCAACAATGTATTAATGTACCTGTTTTCCCACAGTTCCTCCAGCATTTGTCCTTTCCCCCTATTTTTAGTTAATTTTGTCAATCTAATGGATATGATGATATTCCTCAGACTTGTTTTAATTTTAATTTCTCTAATAAATGATGTAGAACATTTTTTCAGGGAGCGGAGCCAAGATGGCGGAGTGAAAAGATGACTTTCTGCCTCCCCTCCGATCTTCTCTCAAATCAACAATAAAATAAGCCTCTGAACTGATCTTCAAGTCAACGAACCCAGAAATATTTGGGCATGGCTCTCTGGAGAACTTCATATCAGGTTAGTCGGACTCGGACAGAGAGATAAATAGACCACCCCTGTGCAGGCCGGAAGTGAGGGTGGGACTCAGCTCAGCTCTTCCTGGAAGAAATTCCAAACTCCAAACTCCAAATTCCAAACACCTGGAGTTTATCTGACGCACTCGGGACACTCTGCCCTGATTGGGGGCAGGTGTTCTGGCAGATTTGCCTTGTTTAAGGAGTAATTCGGACTTAGTCCTAGCCCCCACCGGCCCAGCACCTTAAGTCAACTCGCCGGAGTGCCCCAGGGCAAAGCGTCTTCAGCCGCGGTTTTTTTTTCCCCTACCTTAAAGAGGTATCCACTCTGTCTAAAAAAAAATGATGAAGAAGCAAAAGAGAGCTCTCACCATAGACAGCTTTTATCAAGGCAAAGAAACGACCTCAGATACAGAGGTTTCTTTAGACAAAAATCCAGAAAAAAACAGCAAGGACCATCACTGGTCCCCATTTCAAAAGGCCTTTCTGGAAGACTGCATAAAGAACCTCAAAAGAGAGCTGGAGGATAAATGGGAAAATAAACTGAAATCAGTGCAAGAAGGATACAGTATCTTGCAAGAAGGATATGATGCTCTGCAAAAGAGTTATGAAAAAGACACCAATTTATTAAAAAATAAAATTAGTGAAGTGGAAAAAGAGTGCAGTGAACAAATTGGCCAGTTACAAAAGGAACTTAAAAAGGTAACTGAAGAAAACAACACTTTAAAAATAAGAATTGAACAAATGCAAGTGAATGACTCACTAAGACTTGAAGAATCAGTCAAACAAAAACAAAAAAATGAAAAATTAGAGGAAAATATGAAATATCTCCTAGGAAAAACAACTGACTTAGAAAATAGATCTAGGAGAAACAATCTAAGGATTATTGGACTTCCTGAAAGCCATGATGAAAAAAAGAATCTAAACACTATCTTCCAGGAAATCCTGAAAGAAATCTGCCCTGAGATTGTAGAATCAAAGGGCAAAATCACCATTGAAAGAATTCACCGATCACCTCCTGAAAGAGACCCCAAAATTAAAACCCCAAGGAATATCGTGGCTAAATTTCAGGACTATAGCACCAAGGAACAGATTCTGCTAGCAGCTAGAAAGAAACAATTCAAATACCGAGGATCAATAATTAGAATCTGTCAGGATCTGTCAGCTTCCACACTGAAGGAT
>JAJPUD010001689.1:310393-369223 GCA_023553655.1 Myrmecobius fasciatus | reverse complement strand
AGCAGGATGATTTCAGAGAGGCCTGGAGAGACTTGCATGAACTGATGCTGAGTGAAACGAGCAGAACCAGGAGATCATCATGCACAGCAACAACAGTATTACATGATGATCAATTCTGATGGACATGGCTCTCTGCAATAAAGAATTGTCTCAAACCAGTTCCAGTTGTTCAATGAAGAAAACCATATACACCCAGAAAGAGGGACATGAAATATGGACCACAACGTAACATTTTCTAGATCTCTATTGACATTTGCTTGCATTGTGTTGCCTTTCTCTGATTCTTTTTTTTTCTTGTAGATAGGATTTTTCTTGCATAACTTCTCAAGCATTTCAACATTATTAACATGTACTGGACTTCCTGCCATCTAGGGGAGGGGAGGGGACTGGGGGTAAAATTTGTATTGGAAAGCTTTGTAAAGATCAAGCTTGGGGAACTACCCATACATATGTTATACAAATAAAAAGCTTAAAATAAAAAAAAAACATTTTTTCATATGATTATACCATGAAGTTCTTCTTCTGAAAACTAACATTTGAAAAGTAAGGAATCTATCTATAAATTTTCAGGATGTATAAATGCTATAGGTTTCTTGTTAACTGAAACTAAACAATTTATACAAAACATGCTCAATGATCTTCCCTCCCCATCATTAATAACTCATGTGAATCCCCATGGTAAGTATTGAAGGTGATATTTTTTGTTTCCACATTTCCACTACCAAAGCTGTCCCTATCGCATTTTTTTGCATAAGTTTCATTGCCTCCAGTGGGTTCTTTCTTCAAACCATTTCTTCTTTATTCAAAATAATTTAACCCTTACAAACAATAACAAGATAATTGAGTTTTAAGTTTATTTGTTGAAAATTCCAAATGAATATCTATAGGCATTCTTGAGTTAATTCAATTATTTTAAGTTACAATTTTCTTGGAACCCAACTAATTATAGTTTATCTATCAAAATGAATGACATTGAGAAATATAACACATATGTTACTTTTAACTTCCACACAAAGATTGCATAACTTTCCATCAACATTCTTTTTCAGATGCAACAAGCAGTTCATTTATGTCATGGGTTTATGCCAACTGACATGGAAGGTGACAGATTAAATCTGGGTGAAGATTCATATTGTACTAGGTCTAGAGTTGTAAAGGACCTCAGATATCAAATAATCCAACACCCTCGTTTTACAGAGGAGGAAGTGACTTGCCCAAATGACTGTCACGTAAGCTAAAGTCAAGATTCTTGCTTTCCGCAAGTATCACATTGTTTCTGGACACTCCATCTCAAATTAAACAATTGCTATCATTTGAAGCCTATTTGCTCTATTAGAGCTACTCGGGCTGAGTTTGATTTGAGTTCTGTTTTTAACTGGGTCTTTTTTTTTAAGTGGATGTACTTATGCAGAAATTGTACTAACATAACATAGCCTATAATCTCAGCCATTGTTTCAGGTTCTAAATGGGAGGGATTTAGCCTTTATTCTAGAGGTGAGAGTAGAGGTGTTAATACCATGTAGTTTGGAATATTCATGTTCCTATGGTGCTGCTAGAGGGCATAAAAAGGAAGGCAAGAAGAAACAAGAAGAAAAGCAAGTAGAGTCCAGAGGAAGCTTAGTTAATGGGAATCCTCTCATCCTTTAGTCATTCATTGTCCCTTTACTTTAGTTTTCTCCATTTATCTTTTCTTCCCAATTTCCTCTTGGGGTTCTCAATCCCTGCCCCTCCTGCAAATAGGTTCCTTTAACAGTTCCCTTAATTGGAGAGTGCTCTATCAATGCTGTCATTTGGGAGCTGCCTACACCCATTTCCTAGCTCAGGGCTTCCTCTTATGACCCTAAATTGCTGCAATAGACTCCTTTCCTCAAGCCTCTGCCCTCTCCAATTCATCTTGCACATAATTGCTGAACTAAAATGCCTAAAGAACAAATCAGAATGTGAAATTCCCTTGTCTAGGAAATTTCAATGACTTCCTATTGCTCTTGAATAATAAACCAACATTTATTAAGTGCCTACTATATGTCAAGCACTGTTTTAAACAGAAAGGCTACAAAGCAAAAAGATAGCCCTATCCTTAAGGAGTTTGCAATCTCCTGGAAGAAACAGCATGCAAATAAATATATACAAAACAAGTTACACACATATTAACAAATATTAACAAAGGTAAGGGTAAAAACACAAATTCCTCTGTTTTAACATTTGAACCCTTCCTCATATGGCTCTGTATGCAATGTGTAATGACTCATTAGTTCTGTTCACACATTATCTTCTCTAGCTAAATGTATCTCCTTATTTTCCATATAGTATCCCACTTCTATATCTTTGCAAGAGTTGTCCCTGGAATAATTTCTCTTCTCTCTTCTGCAATTTGGAATCTCTAGCTCCCCTTAGTCAGTCAAAAAGAATTTATAATGCATTTATTATAAGCCAGACACATGCCAACTGTTAAAGATACGAAGACAATCAAAATATGATCCTTGCCCTCAAGGGCACCATGGGTAGATACTGAGCCTAGAGTCAGGAAGGCCTGACTTCAAATTTGGTCCCAGACACTTAGTAACTATATGACTTTAAGTAAGTCACTAAATCTGTGTTAAGTGGATAAGGGGAGGGGTGGAGGGATAGGGAGGTGAATTTTGGGAAGGAGAAGAAGGGAAGAAAGGAGAAGGTGGGACTTCAGCTGAGTCTTGAAGGAAGCCAGAAAATCCAGGAGGCAGAGGTGAGGAGGGAGAGAATTTCAGACTTGGGGAACAACCAGACTAAATATGTTTTGAAACCTTGTGGGACATCTCTTCCAATCAATCTTTCAATTTCACCAAATGAACAGCAACATTCAAATTCTCTCTTTATAGATTTTTTAAAAATACTTTTTATACTTATATGAGCACTTCTTCCCAATAGAATGTAAGCTCTTTGAAGACAGGAAAAACCTTATCTTTCAATCTTATTTTAGTGTCTTTAACACCTAACCCACAGCCTAGCATATAGGTGCTTCATGAAACACTTGTTGAAATAAAACGGACTTCTTCCTTGGGCTTTGGACTCCTCAAAGAAGTAAGTAGTCTTATGGACAAGTCCTATAGGGGCCCCTCCAAGGTTACACCTGAAAGCCAGTTCCAAAAGTGCCAGTTATTAAATTTTCAGTGTGAACTTTCTTACCTCAGAATCACAGACATTACAAATCGGGGCTTGGCTTGTGTTTTATTGATTGTGATCACTTAAGAAAGTGATACAGAATATGTTAATAGAGTGAAGTAAACGTACATATGTTTCCAGTCTACATTTTCTTTTCTGGAAAATTAGTCATTAAACATTCATCAATACATCATTGGCTCCCTATGCCTTCCCTGACATCTCAAATGTAGTGGATCTATCCATTAGGTAGGTCACACAAACCCCTTCATCTGGTTCTGAGTTGTTTCCATCTTCCCAGAACAACTATAAACTTTTCATTGTGGACCTCGATCCTTGTCATTCTCCTGGAGTTTAGTATTTCTTCCTTCAATGTTAAAGTCCCTAGAACTATTTAAAAAAAACTTTCAAATTAACTGTCTTGAATTCTAATACATTGATAGAGTTATTCTCATACTTGTTACAAGCATGATCCCACCAGGTTTCAAAAATGCCTATGAAGGCAAACCATCCCACATTTCTGCAGGCTTAGGCTTTCTCTTGCTTGTTTCCCAGACCCCTCTCAGGCCTAGGGCCTTGCCTTTCACATTGTTTAAATTGCTGCTGCAGACCCTCTCTACCTCCCCCCTCCCCACCCCCAACAGAGCTATGTTAGATGCCTAATATAGGATATAGCTTTCTATCCTCTAGTCTGTTTGAGAACTCTCCTGAGGAAAAGACTTTAAGCAAGTATTTATTTATAAAAGGAATGGTTTCTCTGTTCCTCTCTCTACCCCCAGTACAATTGAGCTGTTTGTGTCAGTGCCTGATTTGTACTGTTTAAGTCTGGGCCACTTTCACTCTCTGATCTGGATAAAGCCATTGATCATGAAGTCCATCCCACATCTCTCTTTGTATACCATGGATATTCTGATCAAGGAGGTCAGGTCCTGGAGGCTCACAGAAAATCATCCCCATCCACTACAGGGATTTCATTGGGAGTACAGACACCAACCATGATCTCAATGTTTTAAAGAATACAAACAAAAGTACCTCTTTCTCAAAAAAGAGGTCAGAAGCATCTGGCTTCCATCAGAGATTATTACAATTTGGATGGGAAATTAGAAACTACTTAATCCACCCTCTTCAATTTGTAGATAAAGGAACCAAAACCCAGAGAGGTAAAGATTTGTCCCAGTCACACAGCTTTTTCAGTACTGAAAACATGGTCTCTCAAATCCCAATCCAATATTTTTACCATTAGGAATTGGATTGATGCTTTTTAAAAAGTATCTATCTGGGGGCAGCTAGATGGCACAGTGGATAGAGCACCAGCCCTGAAGTCAGGAGGACCTGAGTTCAAATCTGGTCTCAGACACTTAATACTTCCTAGCTGTGTGACCCTGGGCAAGTCACTTAACCCCAATTGCCTCAGCAAAAGGCAAAAAAAAAAAAAAAAGTATCTATCTGGGAGATAGTAGGTATTGGTGGGGTAGCCCAAACTTGTAATCCCTAATACAGGGAAAACAGAGGCTGATGAGTCATTTGAATTTGAGAGTTCTGAGATACAATAGAGTTAAAGTCATCAGAAGATAAGTGTCCACACTAACTAAGATAGGGGTTACTATAGTGAGCCCCTAAGAGCCAGGAGCTTCTATAAAACCTAAGAAGGGGCAAACACATGTAGAAGTCCAACATGGAACAAGTCAAACACTTGGACTAATAAACAGTGAAACAGTATGGTGAGTGGCCTCCTAGGAAATATAAGAAAACCTACTCTGAAAATAAAACGAAACAAGCAAACAAAGAACAAACAGATTTCTCTAGGGCTTTGGATAATGTCACATAGAATTTTGGACCCTAGAAGGAAGATCCAAAATTTGGGAAATTTGTCTTCAGAAGAAAGAGATTTTATATCTTTTCTTTCTCCTACATTAAACCTATGTTGTTTTTACTTTTTGCTTTTTTTTTTCCCCCAACAACACCTATGAACTTCCAATTTCTTATTCCTGCTGTTCTACCTAAATAAATTGTTTATCATAAAAACATTAAGTGCTCATGGGTAGGCTGAGTGAATATAATAAAAATGACAATACTACCCAAACTAATTTACTTATTTAGTGCTATGCCAATCAAACACTCAAGAAATTATTTTACAGATCTAGAAAAAATAGTAGCAAAGTTCATTTGGAAGAACAAAAGGTCAAGAATTTCAAGGGGATTAATGAAAAAAAAGACAGATGAAGGTGGCCTTGCTGTACCAGATATAAAACTATATTATAAAGCAGCAGTCATCAAAACCATTTGGTGCTGGCCGAGAAATAGAGCAGTTGATCAGTGGCATAGGATAGGATATCAGGACAAGCTAGGTAATAATGTTAGTAATTTAGTGTTTGATAAATCCAAAGACCCCAGCTTTTGGGATAAGTACTCACTATTCAGCAAAAACTGCTGGGAAAATTGGAAACTAGTGTGGAAGAAATTAAGGCTGGACCCACACCTAACACCAAACACCAAGATAAGATCTAAATGGGTTCATGATCTAGATATATAAAGAGTGATATTATAACCAAATTAGAGGAACATAGGATAGTTTACCTCTCAGACATGTGGAGATGGAATAAATTCATGTCCAAACAAGATCTGGAACTCTTAATTGAACACCAGATAGATAATTTTGATTATATTAAGTTAAAAATTTCTGTACAAACAAAACTAATGCAGACAAGATTAGGAGGGAAGCATCAAATTGGGAAATCATCTTTACATTTAAGGATTCTGATAAAGGTCTCATCTCTAAGATATATAGAGAATTGTCTCATATTTATAAGAATTCAAGCCATTCTCCAATTGATAAATGGTCAAAGGATATGAACAGACAATTTTCAGATGATGAAATTAAAACTATTTATAATCATATGAAAAGGTACTCCAAATCACTATTGATCAGAGAAATGCAAATTAAGACAACTCTGAGGTACCACTACACACCTGTCAGATTGCCTAAAATGACAGGAAAAGATAACGATGAATGTTGGAAGGGATGTGGGAAGACTGGGACACTGATGCATTGTTGGTGGAGCTGTGAACGGATCCAACCATTCTGGAGAGCAATTTGGAACTATGCTCAAAAAGTTATCAAACTATGCATACCCTTTGACCCAGCAGTGTTTCTATTGGGCTTATATCCCAAAGAAATCATAAAAGAAGGAAAGGGCCCCACATGTGCAAGAATGTTTGTGGCAGCTCTTTTTGTAGTGGCTAGAAACTGGAAACTGAATGGATGCCCATCAATTGGAGAGTGGCTGAATAAATTATGGTATATGAATGTTATGGAATATTATTGCTCTGTAAGAAACGACCAGCAGGACGATTTCAGAGAGGCCTGGAGAGACTTGCATGAACTGATGCTCAGTGAAGTGAGCAGAACCAGGAGAGCATCATTCACAGCAACAACAATACTATATGACAATCAGTTCTAATGGCCATGACTCTCTTCAACAATGAAATGCTTCAAACCAGTTCCAATTGTTTGGTGAAGAGAGCCGTATACACCCAGAGAGAGGGATGTGAAATGTCGACCACAACATATCATTTTCATGTTCTCTATTGAGGTTTGCTTGCATTGTATTTCCTTTATCGGATTATTCTTTCTTGTAGATACGGTTTCTCCTGCACAAAAAATGATGTGTGGCAATAACTATACATATATTCGATTTCTTAAGTATTCTAACATAATTATCATGTAGTGGATATCCTGCCATCTAGGGGAGGGGTGGGGAGTAGGGGGGAAAAATTTGTAACAGAAAGCTTTGTAAGGGTTAATGTTTAGGAATTACCCATACATATGTTTTGCAAATAAAAAGTATTAATAAATAAAAAAATAAAAATAAATAAAAAATAAATTGTTGATCATATATTTTTACCATGTTTAACATATATTGGATCACCTGCCATCTAGGAGAGGGGGTGGGGGAAGAAAGGAGAAATTGGAACACACAATTTTGCAGGGGTTAATGTTGAAAATTATCCATGCATAAGTTTTGAAAATAAAAAGCTTTAATAAAAAAATTAATAAAAAATAAATAAATAATGTATTGATTTTTGATGCTTAGAAATTATACTACAATGTCATGATAATAATTCCAATTTATAAAATTTTAATTGCAAACTTCTGGTATATAAAGTGCTCTCCTCACAATAGATCTCCCAATATAGGAAGTATAATTATTATACAACTCCATTTTGTAGATTAAGGACTTAGAGAAATTCAGCCACTTGTCAGTGGTCACACAACTCAATATGAAATCAGATCTCTGAACTCCAAGACCAGCTCATTTTTCACTATGCCACAACTGCCTTTACCATAATATGCTTTTTTTTCCTCTACTATAATGAGGCATCAAGTTTCCTTTGGGGGGAAAAAAAAAAAAAAACCTCCTTCCAACCAATTGTTTCTTTTCTTCCATCTTTTCAAATTAATTTTGTAAGCTTGATAAGGGGTCAATGGCCCATTAGATTTGCTTTGTAATTGTTTATTTTTTTCTTGAGGCAATTGGGATTAAATGACTTGGCCAGGATCACACAGCTAGGCAGTGTTAAGTGTCTGAGACCAGATTTAAACTCAGGTCCCCCTGACTTCAGGGCTGGTGCTCTATCCACTGTACCAACTAGCTGCCCCTGTAATGGTTTATTTTTAAATGAACAAATTACTATGCATAAATGTCCCAAAACCTTTTCAATAATTTCTCTAACATCTCATCAGATGTCATTATTTATTCATCTTCATTTGCTTTTTCTTTTATATGGCCATAGCATGCTTGCTGTTTTCTGGATTCTTTTTTTCATTTTGCACCATTTATTAAGGTCTTTATATTGTTATTTCTTTATATTCCATATTCTTTCCATCTTTAATTGCATTTTTTCATTGCATTGATACACCAAAGTTTACTTAATCATATTTTTTACTCTTGGACATTTAGTTTGCTTCCAATTATTTGCAATTATCTATCTATCTATCTATCTATCTATCTATCTATCTATCTATAACAGAGAGCTTCCTTTCATTGTAGTTTTTGATAGTACTCATAATGTATATTATCAGCAATGGAGTATTATTAATGATATCAAGTCAAAGGCTATGTTTTTTATCTTATGGCTCTCATCGTTAACTATCAAACTCCTTACAGGGGAGCAGCTAGGTGGTGCAGTAGATAGAGCACCAGCCCTGAAGTCAGGAGGATCTGAGTTCAAATCCAGCCTCAGACACTTAGCACTTCCTAGCAGTGTGACCCTGGATAAGTCACTTAACCCCAGTGTGTTCAAAAAAAAACAAACAAACAAAAAACTTGCAGGAGGTGCTATTTTGAAAGCCCATCAAAAATGGATGATCTAATACTCTCACCAGCAATAAATTTTATTTTTAAAAGTACTTTCCCATTTGATGAGTTTAAATCAATCTCTTGAAGTTGTTTCATTTTCCATCTTTTTGTCCTTATTGTTTATCCTTCATTTCAAAGAGGACCAATGACATCCGGAATGATGTCTTGCCTTGCAAGCGAATTGGATTTCAGTGAGGCAGAGTTGTCAGGCTTATTCTCTCTCCCAAAGTCATCAAAGTCTAATGAAAAGCAAAAATCAAGACAACTGGTGATAACCCAGAATGCAGTAGATGATTCTGACATCTCTGATGGCTGACCAAACTCTAAGCATTCCACAATGCTTGTTTCAGCCACCTTCGTAGTCATTGGAATAAATTGTTCTCATTCACCCATTCTGCTGGAGTAAGTCTTCATATGCTTGGGGAAGAAATTCCCCTAATTCACCCATAGGCTTGATTCCTATTGGTTACCGTGAACCTGATTTAGCTCATCTGCTGAGATGGTTTTACTGTTGTGTGACCTCTGTGCACACTATAGCTTCTTAGAGTCACAAATAAGAGTTAAGTGCTTAGGTGGATATCAAAGGTGGATGAGTAGCTCTGAAAAGGACTCAGCAAACTCACTAAAAGTGATGATCTTCCCTGAACACCCCATACAGCATCTTTTTAAACATTGTGGAAAGAACAATGGATTCAGAATCCAAGGATACTAGTTCAGATTGTGATTGTCAATCAACTACATGGCCTTATACAAAATCACTTAATGCCAGCATCCCCATAAGCAAAATGGAGTTGAACTAGGCAACCTTCTGGTTCAAAATCTAAGTTACTATAACTATTACCAAAGTTACATAATATTTCAAATGATTATTAACAATCTGTCATTGTGATTGAAAACTGTCTGTTCAAACAATTCCCTATATATTTTAAATGTTACATTTAACTGTCATGTTTGCCACTGATATTCTCTCAATCTCTTGGGATTTTTCCTTTTGATTATAATTTTATCATTGGCAAAATTTCATTTTAATCTAATTAGCACCTCTATTTTGTTTTTAGTGATTTCTTTTATTCATTTAATAGATAAAGGTCATCTCCTCTTCAGAAACCAGAAAAACATATTACTTCATTTTGCTCCATATTTTGATAGTCTGATTTTCTTTTTTAATATTTAGGCTTATCATCCAGTATAATTCACTGAGGCAGATGGACAAAATTATATGTGATTTAAATTAATTCTTTACTATGTTGTTGTCCAATTTATCCCCAATACATTTGTTAAGTAAAATATGTCTACACAGATTTTTGATAGGTTTATCAAATATTAATCTTTTATTGACATTTGGCTAGATGTCTGATATTTTTATTATAATCCAGGGACTTTTTTTTGCTGAGGCAATTGGGGTTGTGACTTTCCCAGAGTCACACAGTTATGGAGTGTTAAGTGTTTGAAACCACATTTGAACTTAGGTCCTCCTGACTCCAAGGCTGGTGCTCTATCCACTGCACAAACTAGCTGCCCCAACTCATTTATTTATTTGTTGGATGATCTAGATAGTATTAATTTTGCTTTTTAATGTTAAAAAAATTTTAGAGCACAAGATACTTGTCTGATTTTATCTTTCAGTGTTTTCTTTTTGATATTCTTGCCAATTAATTTCATTATTATTTATTTTATTAGTGTTTTATTTTTTCATCAATTAGATATCAAGACAATTTTTAGCATACATTTTTAGAAGATTTTGAGTATCAAAAAGAAGAATGAAGTAAATGAAAAAAAGTATGCTTTGATCTGCATTCATATAAGTTCTTTATCTGGATTTTCCTTCATGAGTACTTTTTACTTGTCTCTCTCCATCATATTGCTGAGAAGAACTGAATCACTCATAGTTGATCATCATACTGCTGATACTATATATAATGTTTTTTTGGTTCTGCTCATTTCACTTGGCATCAGTTCATACAAGTCTTCCAAGTTTTTTTTCCTGGTAAATCTCCCTATTCATCATTTTTTATTGAACAATAATATTCCATTAGATTTGTATACCAGAGTTTATTCAACCATTTCCCAATTGATGAGCATCCTCTCAATTTCCAATATTTTGCCACCACTATAAAGTTCACTACAAATATTTTTGCACATATAGATCCTTTTCTTTTTTAATAATTTCTTTGGAATGCAGACTTATCTGGGTCAAAGGGTTTGCACCAATTGATAGTTCTTTGGGCATAGTTCCAAATTGCCATACAAATTGGATCCATTCACAACACTACCAAATAGTGAATTATTGCCTCAGTTTTCACACATCCTCTCCAACATCTATCATTTTCCTTTTTTTTTTTGTCATATTAGCTAATCTGAGAGTAGTATCTCAGAGTTGTTTTTATTTGCATTTCTCTAATCAAAAGTAATTTAAGAACACTTCTTCTTATGCCTATAAATAACTTTAATTTTTTTCTTCTGAAAACTTCCTGTTCATATCCTTTGGCCATTTATAATTGTAAAATGACTTGTGTCCTTATAAATTTGACTCCATTTTCTATATATTTGAGAACTGAGGTTTTTATCAGAAAGACTTGCTATAAAAATTATTTCCAAGTTTTCTATTTTCCTCCTAATCTTGATTGCATTGATTTTGTTTGTGAAAAAATTTAAATTTAATATAATCAAAATTATCATTTTTATATTTCATTATATTCTCTATTTCTTGTTTGGTCATAAATTCTTTCCTTCCCCATAGATCTGACAGGTAGACTATTCTTTGATCACTTCATTTGTTTAAGGTATCACCCTTTATGTCTAAATCACATATCCATTTTGCTATATAGTATGAGAGCTTAGCCTATGTACAGGTTGTGCCTATTATTTGTCACATACTGAGTTTTATCCACTTCTGTTTTATAGAAGTTTATCCCACTCACATTTACAGTTATGATTACTAACAATTTTTGTTAGTAATCCTCCATCCTATTTTTCCTCATGTTATTCTCTCTCTATTCTCTCTTTCCCTCCTTGACAGTATTTTATTTTTATCTATCATCTCCTCTCATCTACTCTCTCTTCTTTCAATCATCCCCTCCCAACTTTAATTTCCTCCCCTCCTATTTTCTTGTCCTCTGAGATACATTTCCATACGCAATTGATTGTGTGTATTAGTCCTTCTTTGATTCAATACTGATGGGAGAAAAATTCAAGCAATGCCCATTCCCCACCCTCCCAGTGTTCCCTCCACTATAATAGGTCTTTCTCACCTCTCCTTGTGAAATAATTTATCCCAATCTATCTCTCCCTTCCTTTTTCCTTTATTGTACTCCTCTTTTCCATCCTTTAATTACTTTATAATGTCATTCCCTCAAATTCATTTTATACCTTTACTCTCTGTCTACATATATTCTTTCTAGCTGAACTAAATTAATGGTACAATTTTTAAGAATTACAAGAATTATCTTCCCATTTGTGAATGTAAACAGTTCAGATCCATTGAATCCTTTATGTTTTCTTTTCTCCTTTTATGCTTCTCTTGGATCTTGATATTGAAGGTCAATTTTTTTGTTCAATTCAGATCTTCTTATAAAAGCTTGAAGTTCTTTTATTTTATTGAATGACCACTTTTTCCCTTGATATATTATACTTAATTTCACCAGGTGGGTGATTCTTGATTGTAATACTAGTTCTTTTACTTTCTAGGATATCATGTTCAGGGTCTTCCAGGCCTTTAATGTTACAGCTGCTAAGTTCTGTGCAATCCGAATTGTGAGTGTCTAATAGTGTTTCATTCTGGCCACTTCAATAATTTTTTCCCCTTGGCATGAAAGTTCTGAAATTTAGCTATAGTGTTCCTTGGAGTTTTTCTTTTGGAATCTTTTTTCCAGAGGTTATCGGTAAATTCTTTCAATACCTATTTTGCCCTTTGGTGCCAGGACATCATGCAGTTTGCCTTGATAATTTATTGAATGATATCCTCCAATACTTTTGATTATGGCTTTCAGGTAGTTCAGTGGTTCTGACAATGTTTTTCCTGAATCAGTTTTCTAGGTCAGTTATTTTTTCAATAAGATATTTTATATTTTCTTTTATTTTTTCACTCTTTTGAATATCATTGATTGATTCTTGATATCTCATAGAGTTATTAACTTCCATTTGCTCAACTCTCACTTTTAAGGAACTGTTTTCTTTAATTAGTTTTTGTATTTCCTTTTCCATTTGTCCAATTGCATTCTCTAAAGTAGGAGTAAGAACCATTTTTTCTGCCAAGAGCCATTTAGATATTTATAATATTACAAAATCCATTTTTAAAAATTCCCTTGCTAAACATGTCAGGAATAATAACAGCAAACATTTATGTGATGTGCCACGTACCACCATGTATTAGGCACTGTGCTAACTGTTTTACAATTATTCTCTCATTTGAACCTCACAGCAACTATGGGGTGTGTGTCCTGTTATCGTTCATATTTTAAGACAAACAGAAATTAAGTGATTTGCCCAGGGCCACGCAACTATTGTCAAAGTTCAGATCTGAACCCAGGTCCTTCCTGACTGCCAACACTTTAGTCCAGATCTAGGATTCCATTGGTGTAGGGAACTCCTCCAAAGGCAAAAACCTCCACTTGGGAAGTACCAAAACTTTTGTGCAGCCTTTCTTGGGCATTAACAAGTTAAGTGGCTTGCCTACAGTCACATAAGCCATAATTCAGAATCCCAGTTTTACCTCGGATGTCATTTATTCCAATTAATACCTGAAGAAAAACATCCCCAGAAGACACAATAGTCAATGACTATAGTAATCTAAGGTTTGATAAACCCAGCTTCTGTGATAAGAACTCACTATTTGACAAAAATTGTTGGGGAAATTGGAAAATAATAAGGGAGAAACTAAGCATTGACCAACACCTAACACAGTATACCAAAAATAAATTTATGATTTACACATAAAGAGCGATACTATAAGCAAAGGGATAGTCTACTTCTCAGATATGTGGATAAGGAAGGAATTTATGGCCAAAGAAGAACTAGACAGCATTATGAAATGCAAAATGGGTAATTTTGATAATAGTAAATTGAAAAGGTTTTGTACAAACAAAACCAATGCAGTCAAGAATAGAAGAGAAGCAGAAAGCTTGGGAAACATTTTTATATCCAAGGGTTTTGATAAAGGCCTCATTTCTAAAATATGTAGAGAATTGACTCAAATTTATTAGAATACAAGCCATTCTCCAACTGATAAATGGTCAAAGGATAACAATTTCAGATGAAGAAATTAAAACTATTTCTAGTCATATGAAAAAATGCTCTAAATACTATTGGTTACAGAAAT
Organism: Myrmecobius fasciatus; assembly: GCA_023553655.1. Taxonomy (NCBI): domain Eukaryota; kingdom Metazoa; phylum Chordata; class Mammalia; order Dasyuromorphia; family Myrmecobiidae; genus Myrmecobius; species Myrmecobius fasciatus. The sequence goes on along the minus strand of JAJPUD010001689.1, from coordinate 355,411 downwards.
GTAAAGTAAGACAACTTTGAGGTACCACTATACACCTCTCATTTGACTAAGATAACAGGAAAAGATAACGATAAATGTTGGAGAGAATGTGGGAAAAGTGAGACAGTTGGTGGAGTTGTGAACTGAGCCAACCATTCCAGAGAGCAATTTGGAACTATGCACAAAAGTGTGTATACCCTTTGATCCAGCAGTATCTCTATTGGGCCTATATGCTAAAGAGATCACAAAAAAGGGGAAAGGACCCACATGTGCAAAAATGTTTGTGGCAGCCCTTTTTGTAGTGTCAAGAAACTGGAAACTGAATGGATGCCCATCAGTTGGGAATGGCTGAATAAATTATGGTATATGAATGTTTTGGTATATTATTGTTCTGTAAGAAACGGCCAGTAGGATTATTTCAGAAAGGCCTGGAGAGATTTACATGAACTGATGCTAAGTGAAGTGAATAGAACCAAGAGAATATTGTATACAACAGCAAGATTATATGATGAACAACTTGACGGACATGGTTCTTTTCAATATTGAGATGATTTAGGCCAGTAACAATAGTTGTGATGGAGAGAGCCATCTGCATCCAGAAAAAGGACTATAGAAGGGACTGAATATGGATCACAACATAGCATTTTCACTTTTCTGTTGTTATTTGCTTGATTTTTTTTCTTTATCACCTTTATCTGATTTTTTCTATGCAGCATAAGTGTGGAAATCCATATAGAAGAATTGCACATAGTTAACCTATATTGGATTGGTTGTTGTCTAGAAGAGAAGGGTGGTGGAAAGGAGGGAAAAAATTTGGAACAAGAATTTGCAAGAATGAATGTTGAAAACTATCTTTGCATTTATCTTGAAAATTAAAATCTAATTTTGTCAAAAAAAATAAATTAACTGGGGAAAAATATCCCCAACAAAAATTAATTCAGCATTTAAGTATTATCTAAGGATTTAAAGTGAGAGTCCCTGCCCCAAGGGCTTCTGACCTGTTCACAGAGAAGGAAGCAAGGAATAGATTCAAGATCAATACTCAGTGAATGGGGAAATATCAAAAATTATGGGAATCAGGAAAGACCTCTTGAAGAAAATGGCCTCTTTTCCTAACATAGAAGTAATTTTTTAGTTTCAAGAGGTAGAAGTGAGTAGGTAGAGCATTTCCAACCAGGAGAGAGACTATAATGTAGGGGGAAGAAGCAGAAGATTAATATGACTAAAGCTTAGAGACTTAGGGAAAAGGATATTATATATACATATATATATGTATATATGTATGTATGTATGTATGTATGTGTTTAAGATTTACTTTGAACAATAGTCTGGTGGCAAATTAAAATGGGCTTTAAATGCCATACAGAAGGAGTATATGTTTCAACTTAAAGACAATGAGGACCATATCCTAACAAGAGGGAAAAGAACCCACGCATGCAAAAATGTTTGTAACAGCTCTCTTTTGTGGTGGCAAACAGCTGGAAAATGAGTAGATGCCCATCAATTGAGGGGTAGGAGAATAAGTTATAGGATATGAAAGTAATGGGTGATTTTAGAAAAGCCTAGAAAGATTTACATGATCTATCTAATGCTGAGTAAAGCAAGCAGAACCAGAAAAAACATTGTTCAGAACAGCAACAAAATTGTGTGGTGATCAACTATAATAGATTTCCCCCTCAGCAATTCGGTGATCCAAGACAATCCCAACAATCTTTTAATGGAAAATACTATTCACATCCAGAGAGAAATCTATGGAGACTGAATGTGGGTCAATACACAATATTTTTACCTTTTTTTCTTTTTTGTGGTTTTTCCCTTTTGTTCTGATTTTTCTCTCCCAAAAATGACTCATATGGAAATATGTAAGAAATAAATGTGTGTGTGTATATATATATATGTATATATATATATATATAATGTAAATAAAGTAAAATGAAATAAAAGCAATAGGGAGTCACTGAATGAAACACAGGGTGGTATCATCCAAGACTGTGTTTTAAGACTATCACTTGTCAGCTCTATAGATGACAAATTGGAGAGAAGAAAGATTCAATCTGGGATGATCAATTAAAGACTTTCCTTAATGGGCAACTCCATTTTTTTTTTTGAGATAGCCCATTCTACTTCTGGATAGCTCTAAGTATTTGGAAATTTTTCCTTATATTGAAGCAAAATATGCCCCTACAAATTCCATATTTTACTCTTTCCTTTTATTGACAAAGAGAATTATACTAAACCCTTTTGAAGACAACTATTATAGCTTTCCTCTGTCCCTGCTTCCCCTCACTCTCATGTCCTCTCCTCTCTAGAGGAAACATCCTGAGGTCCTTCACAGTCAATTCTCATACAGCTTGGTCCTTCATTATTTCATCACCATGACTGCCCCTCTTTGGACATATAAATTTCCTCAATTATGACATCTAGAACTGAAGGGCCTTTAGAGATGAAGACTAACATGGAAGAGAGCAGAAACAACTATTTCCTCTCCTATTACTCTTCTTTGACGGACATACCTTTTAAAAACACCAAACTTAAAATTTTACAAATTTTCTGATTTTACACTAATCAAGCCAATTTTTTATTTTTAATTTGGTCTTCTGAATCCCTCCAGGAGGGAATCCTATAGAGATGACTAGTTTGGAGACCAAGTACAATGTCTGTTATAAATTAATGAATTGACTTTGTTTCACAAATTAACTTCATGTGATTGTGGTTCAATCTTTCCAAATAATTTGGTTCAAATTCTTCAAATAATTATTGCTTAAACATATTAAACATAAATTGTTTAAAATGGGCTTTTTTGGGGGATACATTGATTTTCCAGAGCCTCATCCCCCTGGATGAACTGATAAAGCTGAGTTTCTAAACTTAGAAAACTGAGAATGAGACCACTGGACAGAGTTCAGACACCCTGTGGGGCCTGAGCAACTAGTCTGCCAGTCTCTTTAACATCTTAAATTCGACACATGTCCTTTGAAGTCTGGACATGGAAATAGATCCTGGGGGTGTTGATCCAAAAGAAAATGAAACTTGGGTGATTAAGAAGGGTGGGAAAGCCAACTGTCTTCTTGGTCATTGAGGCCTTATGTCACCATTTCCCTTCTACTTGTTGAGTCATCACTTTAATTAGTAGGGAAATTGACATAATCCAAATCCTCAGGGAGCCTATAAAATGGGCCTCCTTTCTTCCCTTCTCCCTCCACCTTTAGAAGGGAAAGATTTAGACTGTGGAGGTTTATTTTCCTTTCCTTTTTTCATTTCCCCCTGTTTGCACCCCATGGCTCTGGATATAACAAGAAGACCTCATTGTTAGATATATAAAAGTTGAGAGAAGGAAAAGAGGAGCCAGGTTTTCTAACCCATACCATTGGATGGTGAAACCAGAAAGTAACTCAAATGTTTCTAATCCAATATCCATATTTTGCAGAAAAAAAACCAAAAACCTAAAGCTCAGAGAACTGAATGACTTGTCCAAAATCACCCAGCTCACAGGACTCTTTATTTAAAGAAAAAAACCAACAACTTAATAAGCTCTAAAGTGTTATCTAAATGTGAGTTTTCACCATTCTGACAATGCCCTCTATTCTGCCCTGTTTGGGTACAAAATTCTCGAGTCTTTGTTTCTGTTTTCTAACTTTCATTGATAAAAATTATTTTAAAATTTGGTGGGTTCCAGATTCTTATCTTTGCTTCTTCTTCCCAATGCCACAAATTCATCAAGCAACAAGCATTAATCAAACAACTATTCTATGCTGGGCACATTGCTCAACATGAGAGATACAAACTCTAAAATTAAATAGTCCCTGCCCTCAGGGAGTTTATATTCTATGGGAAGAGATAGCATGGAGAAAAATGAATGCTATGAATACATATAACCATATACAAAATAAATAGAAAATGGTATAAAGCTTTTTAAAAATCTACCCTGGGATGTGTGTATGGGGGGGGTACATGCACATGTATATACATGTGTGTGTGCCGGAACAGAAGGTGTATGGAACATTCAACTAATGATTTTTAGAAGTGACTTAAGCTTTCCTCTCTGAAATCTTGTAACTGAAACATAAATCATTCAAGACCCTTTCCTATGGCTACCTGAGCAGACAGCTCCTATCCAGAGCTCCCGGACAGCTGATAGGGCTGATATTTTACATTCCACTGGCTCCTGCTCATGGCTTATAAGTCCCTCATCTGTTGTTTCACCCTAAGGAATAGACAGGTGTTTAGCCAACTCTGTCACCCCTCCTTGATGTCCAATGGGAGTGCATAAAGGACTCATTTAAGGGACCTGTGCATCTTTCTGTGCTTGAATCAAAAGGAAATACATTTCCTGTTCCTCTGTTCTTTACTGTTGCTCGAGGAATCAACGTGAACATATTAAAAAGATGTTTGTTCTGGGTAGATTGTAGATTATTATTCAGGATGCCTAGCCCAGAATCTTCATGAGGCTACAGAAGCAGGTGGGTCGACCTGTTGCCTAACACCTCTTGCAACATCCCTTGATGATGAGTCAAGTGACTGTTTGGGACTTTGGTGTCGGCAGAAGGCTTTGGGGCACGGCTTTATACCAGATGCCTAGAGAATACAAAGCTTTCTTGTAAAGAAAAAGCTCCTTTGGTTACCTTGTAAAGGAGAACTGCTGCACTCCTTGGGTTAGACTCGGGAGGCGTGACAGGTCTGATGACCTTGTTGCCAATTAAACCTAACTGAGGCCAGGGGTTACTCTGCTTACAGCCAATTCTCGCAGGTGTGGGGTGAGAGGGAAAGGAGGTGGCTCTGTGGAGGACGATTTACAAGCCAGACATATTCTTCAGAAATGTTGATCCTCTGTCAGCCAGAGGATTTATGGCCCTTGGATGGGAAGCAAGTATGTGGTGCTAATTCAAGCAGTTACAACTTCCTTCCCCATTACCCATTTTGGGAAAATTCTTCCAGAGGCTGTAAATCTCCCCTTCTACCACACACCTCCTGAGAAGGGTGTCATGGGGCAGGAGCGATGGGTAGGGGGTGCTCTTCCAAACTGCTGCTCAGAGCAGGATGACAGGGTTCAGGGTGTTTCACTGGGAAACAGATGTTCCCAACATAGAAGTGAGAAAGGCTAAAGTGAATGAAGAGGACATGTTAGCCCCTGTATGAGAACATGATTCCACTGATGTCTCCAAGGCCATCTAGTCCAACCCCTTCATGTCACAGGGGAGGGAATTAAGGATTAAATATAAGAGAAAGTGACAAGCCTAAGGTCAGTCATACATAAGTGTCCACCCTGGGATTCAAAGTCATGTCCTCTCACTCTCACATACAGCATGCTGTTCCCTAAGCCATAATGACAATGTTCCTGTCCTGCCATCAGTGGGGTATATGAGATCTCCCCCCTTTATCTCCCACTACCGATTCTTACCACTACCACTAGTGAAACAAGATGGCACTTGGTGTAAGGGATACCTTTTCAAATTGAGGACTACCTATAGAACGGATCTTGGAAGGCTTGGTCATAAACCAAAAGCACTCTCAGAAGTCATTTGACACACTCACCTCATTCTGCAAAATAAAGAAACTGAGACACACCTGAGGTAATCCAGGTAGCAATTAGACTATTAGAGATTTAGGGCTAAAAAGAAAAGACCTTTAAAGTCAACTAGTTCTTCCTCCCTATTTTTCAGTTGAGGAAACTGAGACCCAAAACAGGATCTGGACCACGTTCTTGACTCCATATCCAGAATTCCTTATGTTTCACAGACATCCTGCCTCTTACAATGATCTCATCCAAGTTCCTCAATTTGTAAATATGAAAAATGTATTCCACATTGTGAAATGACTTGTTCAAGATTACACAGCCAGGAAGTCTTAAAATTAGGATTTAAATTGTAACCTGGTGACTATAAAGACTGCTCTTTTCACTATATTTTTAGGGCTGATCAAGCTTCATTCCCTACCCGCAGCCCCACCTCTTTCCCTTCTTCTGAGTCACCATAACAGGTCCTTACTTGCAAAATGGCTGACTAAGTTTAGGGATTTGATCTGGGGCTGTGGAACAGAGGGATATCAACTGGTGCAGAGAAAGATTAAATATAAGACCTCATTATTACCACATTCTAACCACAGTCTAGTGGAGAAAAATAGGAAATCTCATCAAGAACTTAACTCCTTACTTCAGGTCCTCAAGGCTCTCTATCAGTATCAAAAAGGATATTAACCAATTGGAAAATCACAGGGGAGTTTGGGTTGACTTGACATATCCTAAGTCAATTCTGATCGGTTACCAATGACAAGGCTGGTCTCCAGGATAATTGATGACGGAGAATAAAGGAGAAGGAGTCTCTTTCCTTATTTTTCTATGGTCTAAAAGAAAGATGACAATATAGTAAAGCATTTAGAATTTTAGACCAACATATCTTATGATATTAGTAAGTGATTATTCTCTTCCCCTGCTCACCCATCCTATTGAACCAACGAGTAAAAAAAAAAAGGTCTACAGATTCTCTGGCCTCCGAAGATAGTGGACACTTTCTCGTGAGAGTCACTGAAGCAATGGCTAAATGATCATTTGTGGAACATAATACATCAGATGTTATTCCTTTTTGAGAAAAGGTTAGACTACACAGCAGCTGAGATCCCTCTCAACTTCAAAAATTCTGAATTTCCATGATTCCAAAACCAGTATGCTTCCCCACTGTGCCACCTGACTCATAAAATAAACTCAATTGACTTGAAGCTTAGGAAAACATATTTATCCAAAAGGAGACCAACCACCTTTCCCAATTTCAATATGCAATTAGGACAGAATAATGTCTTGAGCAACTTTCTTATGCCAGGAAATACCACACAGATATGTACATATGAATGTTCATTTTCCCATTTCTTAGTCAGTGAGTGATGATTTGAGACAAATGGTATTATCTCCCTTTTGCAGCTGAGAAAATTGGAGCCCAAAGAAAGCACAGTGCCTGGCAAATACTAAATATTATATAAATGTTAGCTATTATTATTATTTTCCTACATTCACAGTTGTGGTTGGCCGGTTGATTGTTGTCCTTATTTCCTGAAGAGAACTAAAATGGCATCTCTAAGTTAGAGTCAAGGAGCATTGTGTCCAACTATGGCTGATCAAACTGATATGAGCTTAGAAGGCTTCAGAATATTCCACATGAACATTTGAAGGAGAAATATCCCTTATTTTGTTATCTCACATTTCTCTTGAAGTACTGAAATTTTGCTTTGTTCATAGAATATAGAATCTTCTATATTCTATGAGTATATCATGACTGAGAGTAAAGGGGAAAGAGTCTGTTTCCTTGTCTCTCAATGGTCTAAAAGAAAGATTATAATATAGTACAGCATTTGAAATTTTAGACCAACATACCTTATGAAATTAGGTAGGTGATTATTATCTCCCCCTGCTCGCCCATCCTACTGAACCAAAGAGTAAAAAAAAAATGTCCAAGACCAATCTTGTCATTGATAACCAATCAGAATTGACTTAGGACATGTCAAGTCATGTTTGATTTTATCATAGAACCTTCTGTGATGTAGGTACACCATGTGGGTGGTTCTGTGCCAGTTTCTCCAGTTCCTCATAATTGATTCCAAAGTTCTTCAGAGAGACCTTGAGAGTGCCCTTATATCTCTTCTTCTGACCTCCATATGTGCACTTGCCTTTTGTGCCTCCATAAAAGTCTTTGAAGCAAGATGTTTGGCAACTGAACAACACGTTCAGCCTGTTGGAATTATGCTCTCTCTGATAGAGTGTGAATGCTTGGCAGTTGAGCTCATAAAAGGACATTACTTTTTCTTATTCATTTACTTTCTTTTTTGATCTGATTTTTCTTGCGCAGCAAGAGATTTGATAAATGTTTACACATATTGGATTTAACATATATTTTAACATGTATAACAAATACTGGATTGCTTGCCGTCTAGGGGACAGGGTGGGGGAAGGAGGGAAAAATCTGAAATACAAGACTATGCAAGGGTCAATTTTGAAAAATTTTCTGTGCATATGTTTTGAAAATAAAAAGCTTTTAAGAAAAAAAGGACCTCACTGTCTAGTACCTTATCCTGCCAGGTGATCTTCAGAATCTTCCTAAGACAATTCAACTGAAAGTGATTCCTTTCCTGGCATGAGGATGGTATGCTGTCCAGTTCTCACAGGCATATAGTATATCAGCATAGTGACTCTGTGGACCTTCAGTTTGACAGTCAGTCTAATACCTCTCCTCTCTCACACTTTCCTTCAGAGCCTCCCAAACAGTAAACTAGCTCTGGCAATGTGTGTGTCAACTTCATTATCTATGTGTAGTCACCTAGCAAGTAAATTAGAGAGCTAGGTCTTGTAATTCTAAGAACAGAATCACCTGTGATACTACTATATCACTTTCTGTTATGAAGCTCTAGCTTTTCTCTTGATTTCCAGGCTTGAATCACTGACAAGATCAAATGATCTAACATATCTAAAGCTCTCTGAAACCTTAAAGTGTTGTATAAATGTTGTAGTTGTTATTTAACAGGAGTTGGACATTTCCAAACAGGATGTTTAAATTTCAAACTCAACATGACCAAATCAGAACTCACTACTCCATTTGCCTTCAAACCCATTTCTCTTCTGAACTTTCTTCTTGTCAAGAGATCTACCATTTTTTGTAAATCTGACAGGTTCCACTATTTTTCCAGACACCCAGCTTCACAGACTCTTTCATCCTTGACTCTGAATTCTCACTCACTCTACATTTTCAATCAGTGGCCAATTTTTGTCATTTTTAGTGTCATCGAATCCTTCTCAGATCTTTCCTTCTCTTAGCTTACACCACTATGGCCCCTCTTTACCTGTTCACCTGGAGCACTGCAATAGTCTCTTAATCATTTTCCCTTCTTCAACTATCTCACCTCTTCAATTCATTTACCATACATCTTCCAAAGTGTGGGTCTGACCATGTATGTCATTTTCCTATTCAATAAACTCCAATGGTTGCCTATTAGGAGAATAACATACAACATCTATTATTTGCCCATCTCTATGCTGTGTTTTAGACAAATATTATTCCATTTGGTATTCACAACAAGCCTTCAAGAAAGGAGTCATTAATATCTTTATCCAAAAGGAGACCAACCACCTTTCCCAATTTCAATATGCAATTAGGACAGAGTAATGTCTTGAGCAACTTTTTTATGCCAGGAAATACCACACAGATATGTGGTATTTTACACATGAGGATATTGAGGCAAACAGAGGCTAATTGACTTCACCAGAGTCACAATGTAGATCTGAACTCAAGCCCAGTGCTCTCTCCAGTAACTGACACCAATTATTACTTCAAGAATCAAATATAACATTGAATTCTCTTCACAGCCTGGTCCCTTCCAGACATGATAGTCTTCTGACGTATTCCCTCCCTGAACTCCACCACTCACTTACATTGGCTTACCTTGCTGTTTCTGAAGCACAATGCTCTATTTTTAGTTTCCAGGCCTTTTCAACCCACTTCCCCATGCTGAGAATTCTGTCTTTCCTTACCTTCTCCTCTTAGATTTCTTGGTTTTCTTTCATGAGATCTCCTATTCTTCCCAGAAGAAAGTTAGCTTGTATGTACAGCATTTTGTATCTGTAACCCTCAGTACTCATGTGAGATTCATGTAAAATTGGCAAAAACAGTTAATGCCCCAACTTTCTTAGTCATTCTGCTTCTGCAAAAGTAGCGATGGAATGGTAGGTGATGATGTTCCCAGATAGAGAACAAAAACACTCTAATTATAGGCTGGATGGTTAAAGTCCCAGAATTGTGCTAGGAAAGGTCACTCTCCCATGTAGCTCCTAGACCTTTCTCATGCTCCCATGCCTCGGATAATGAAGACAAGCAAATACTAGGATGAGTCCAACCCCAGGTACTTGAACTTGATCCATTAAATCTGTTTTTAAAACAATTTAAAAGACACAATTTAAAGCAGGTGCCCATCATATACAGCTAAATCAGGGACAGGGCAATAGGACTGTTGGTTTCTTGTATCTGTTCCTTGTTTTTAAGAAACCAATTACCCAACCAAGTGTCTGCCATTAAAGCATGACAAAACAAAATAGAACCACAAATCTTTCTGTTTGTCCATTTGGAGCCCACCTCTCATTGTCTAATATAGTGGCTTGGGTTTGAAGGGGAGAAATCCAGATGGCACAGCTGCCATGCTACTGCATGGCTATTTGCCATTTTCCTATCCTTTTCTCACTCTCAAAACTTTTCAGAATCTCCTACTATGCAGGAAAATATATCCCTTTCCCTCAAGTCCTGATTTTTTCTTCACTTTTTTCTGACTCGAAGCCCAGTGCTACCTGGCTGTTTTATAATTACTGATTCCTATATCCAGGCCACACAAAGATGACCCTTCCTTAATTTCTGAGGGAGTGACATAATTCTGATTTGCCATCATGAACTTCTGCATTTCTACAAAGTAATATGAATTAGCCATGTGTTTGACCATTCTTCACCAAATTTTTGTAGGTTTTACTCATGTGAATATCATCCAACAATGACCCTTTGAGTCCACTCTTGGATCTTTGCTTTTAGTCAATTTTTGTGATTTGGTAGTCAATATGTAACATCTCTTATGAAGGAGGAGGAGAAACACGTATGAGAGGAAGATGGTCAGATTCTTTGCTCCTATTGCATGTGCATCTATAAAGAACTGTTCTTGAATTTAAATTTCTTGTATCTAGCAATTACTCTTGTCTGCCCTCATCACTTTCCAGTTTTGCAGAGACACTGAAGTTTCAGGTATCTCTCTGAATGTAGTTGTCTTGTCTGTCATTGAATTAATAGAAAAGGGGGGACTATGGGTCAGACATTATACTTTGGTCTATATATATATGTATGTATATATATATATATATATATATATGTATGTATGTATTACCTGAATTGATCTGCAAATCTTTTTGTTTGTTCCAAGTTGAATGATTTTTATATAAAGACTTTTATAGTTATATGTCTACATATCTATACATATACATATGTGTGTATATGTATCACTGTTCAGTATTTCTGGAATCAGATTAAAATGTAATTGGGAAATTTTTAACAAAATAAATAAAATAAAATACAACATAGATAATGCTTAACTGTGTTTTTTGAAGTCAACATATGGCAATAGTAATTATTATTTACATTATATAATAATATAATTTTAGAAGTTATGAATAAAGGGCCAGAACGAGGTTCTTTAATCTCTCTCCTATGGAAAGACTATCATTATTCCCCCAATTACTACCTCCCCACCAAATTTACTTTCTATTCATTTTTATATGTATATTTCATCCTCCCTCTCACCCAAAATAATACATGAAGTCCTTGAGGGAAGTGACTGTCATGTTTTATCACTGTGTCCTCAGTTTCTGGCACATATTAGGCGCTTGTGGTATCTAATGATGATGCCATAATGCTGCCTAATGATGAGGCCATAATGCATAGAAAATCAGGCCTGAAGTCCGGAAGCCTCATTTTTCTGAGTTCAAATCTGGTCTCAGGCTCTTATTAGCTGTTTGTCCTTGGGCAAGTCACTTTATTCTGTTTGCTTCAGTTTCTCCATCTATATAATGATCTGGAAAAGAAAATGGCAAACCATTCCTTTTTTCCAAGAAAACCCTAAATGGGGTCTTGAAGAGTCGAAAATGACTAAACAACAGCAAAATAAATAGTTGCAGTTGGGAAAATACATAATCCAATACAGAGATCTAAAACATTTTTTTAAAGCAGTGTGGTCCCTTGAATATAAGCAGCCTTAAAGATAAAATCAATAAATTCCCATAGTGGGTAGGATACTAAAGCAATATCTACCCACCCTTTCTTCTTACAGCCCTACTAACTAACATGGTCAAACTAAGTTCAAAGAGAAAGATTATTTTTATCCTTGATCATACCTTTGGGTGGAGAAACAACAAAAAAAGAATAAATTGTATTTTTCCTAAAAAGTTTCTTGGTATAAGGTTGAGTGTTTATGCATGAAACAATCCCTTCTAAAGCAAACATCTGGTTCATGTAGAGCTCTGTGATGTCTCAGTGAACTTTTGCCATCCATTCTCCATGAAATGGGAAAGAAAAAAACAAGGAGATAGATAATCCAACCACACATGCCATCAATCCCCTCTGTATTTATCCCACTGAAGATTCTGATGATCATTTAACTGTAAACCTTCCAACTGCAATGAAAATGACTAACAGGAATAGTTGAGTGTTTGAATATTTTAAAGGGTTTGAAAGGGAGGGTTTCTATTTAAAAAGAAAAAAACTCAACAACAATAGAATGGATCACAGTGATCTGGCAAGCAGTGGCGAGGGGTATGGAGGCAGGCGAGGAAAGAGAAACTTATCCATTTCTGTAATTCAATCTCCAAGAAGCTCCAGAACTGGAAAAGGTGTTGGCATCCCATGCCATTTTCTCATAGTGCCTGGCTTGTCTTTCTTAATCATCTCCTCCTGCTAAAAGGTTTAAAATTAATCTTCATGTCTTAGGAGAACAATATGTCAGGACATCCCTAATTTCCCTGTCTGCCTTGATGACCTGAGTTGAAAGGGCTGAATCCCCTCCAATATTGGTGGTTTATTGGAGACACCTGTGCAGTCCTCCCTCAAATAAACAAAGAAGCACAGCTGGAGAAGGGGTGAAAAATTTAACCCTCCATTTGACTTAGATTTTTTTTTATGAAAGTCCAATTTCCTCTACAAGCCCAGATTGTGATCCCTCAATGCTTCCCATCCAATGAGATTCCTTCTCATGTCTTTCTGTAAATAGAAAAGATCCTTGCATCACACTGGAGACCTTCCCTAGAGTCATGTAATGCCTTGGGAATACCAAGATGGTGCTACAACTCTCTGAACATGAAAGACCCTCGTGCTTTTCTGACCACACATGTCCTTAATGTTGCCTTTCATCTGGAATCTCACACACGTTATACTAATAACTGCTCATCCTCCTTCCATCCCATGTGTCTTTCCATTCCATTTTGAATAAATGAATGAAACATTTATTTAACACTTACTCTATGTCAGGCATTGTGCTAAGCACTGGGGATACCAAAAAAAATAAAAATAATCCTTGCTCTCAATCACTTCCCACTCTAACAGGAGAGACAATTCACTTAAATTTCAGCTGCAAGGTACATGGAAAGGTTTCATTGTCTTTAGAGTATAGGGGCAAGGCAGTTGAAGGTTTCTCTTCCTTAATGTTTGGGGTCATGTATAATTTTGATTCTTCCAAAATTATAAATATCCATAATGAGCAGACATATATAGTTCATCGCTTGTAATTTTGGCATTAAAATGTTGCTTTGTATTTTCTTTTCTTTAAACAATGAAGTGTTTATTGGAAATAATATATACACACACACATATATATGTATATATTATACTTATACATATATACATCCACACATACATATCTACATGTTCTAAATGTCATCCAGTCTTTTTTTATTCACTTACTCAATTCTTGGCTCAGTTTCATCGTCCATCTTAGGAACTGTAACAAGGATAGTGCAGCCAGGGCTTTGGCCAAGGTGCTAGGGTGCTTTATGTATTAAATTTAGGCACTAAATTTAGAAAATGTTAAAAGTACTTAAAGTCTACCATCAGCATGATAGAGATTAGCTCATAGAATAATTAATTAAAACTCAAGACTAGGGGGCAGCTAGGTAGCACTGTGGATAGAGCACCATCCCTGAAATCAGGAGGACCTGAGTTCAAACCTCAGGCACTTAATACTTTCCAGCTGTGTCATCCTGGGCAAGTCACTTAATCCCAATTGCCTCAGGAAAAAAAAACCCAAAAAAGAAAAACTAAAGGCAACTAAATATTGTGTTCAAGTGAGTTCTTCTTTTGTTCCAACTCCTACTGTACACATAAGCTTCACATCTGTGCCTTGAAGTTTCCCAATAGTTTGGGGAAAGACATTAAACCTTCCTAAATTTCTGGTTCCTCATCTATAGAACAGGGAAAAAATAATCTAACTGGGTAGTATACTGTCCTGCTTCTCTACTTCTCCCCTGAAGACGAGCATTGGGATGCTTGCTCTGGATGGTTTTATAGCATGGGATTGAGGCACAGGAATTCCTTGTTACAGTTCTATCCATCTGCATATACACACAATTATATACATAGAGAAACATGTGTACATACCCATATGGATATATGTGTGTGTATTTCTGGGTGGCATAGACCCTCCATAATAAGATGGTCCCCTAAATGCTGCACCCAGGATCAGAGCGCCATTAAAATCCATCATCAAGTTTGCTTGCATTGTATTTCCTTTATCGGATTATTCTTTCTTGTAGATACGATTTCTCCTGAACAAAAAAATGATGTGTGGCAATAACTATACATATATTCGATTTCTTAAGTATTCTAACATAATTATCATGTAGTGGATATCCTGCTATCTAGGGGAGGGGTGGGGAGTACAGGGAAAAATTTGTAACAGAAAGCTTTGTAAGGGTTAATGTTTAGGAATTACCCATACATATGTTTTGCAAATAAAAGTATTAATAAAAAAATCCATCATCAATTAACTCTTAGCTCCAAGTCCCCATTTCTTTTAAATCTCACCAGACTAAGCCAAATGCCACAAGTGCAAAGCAAAAGATGTTTAATTAAATAGAATATTAAGGTAAATAATAAGGAATAATTCCCCATAGGCAAAAGTGCAATATCCCTTTCTCTTCCACACTTCTTCTGCTGCCAGTGGGAGAGAGGACCCTCCCAGTCCAACTTTCACTCCTGCGGTTCTGTCCTAGCTGGGATGTCTCTCAGAGCTTCCTCAGCCACCCACTGGGGCTCATCACTGTTCTTCTCTTCCACTTGCTGCTCCCCCACAGAGATGCTGCTGAGTTTCTTCTCCACTGAGTGACTGCTCAGCTGAGCTACTGCTGCTATCTGCTGGAGGGCTTCTTCCTTGAAGAGAATGTTAGTACATATTTGAGAGACTGTCCATCCTTACATAAGGCTACTTGAGCTCTTTTTTTAATCAAACCCATAGTCCACTTAACTAGTACAGAAATAAGCCTATAGATCAAATTCATCCTCCTCTTCCACCTCCCTCACTATCCTCCTCTTTCCATTTCTCACTCCTCTGCTTTGCCCCCCTTCTTCCTCCTCTCCTTCCTTTTCTCTCTCCTCTTCCTCTTCTTCTTCCTTCCTTTTCTCCCCTACCCATTCTCCCTTTCCTCTTCCTCCAGCAGGTACTGTCTCAAGCACTTTTGATATGTGAAATGATTATTTTTTTCAGCCTAGTAGTACCACGGACATACTAATTATCCTAGAAGGTGAGATAGAACTGATGGCTTTTGCCCAGTATCCTCCCAGCAAAATCCAGGTCACTGCACTCTCTGTACCTGTAGATCCTAAGGCTCATTCTCCTGCAGCTCATTTTTTGTCCTGATCTCTCTCCACCATCTGCCTTGCCCTCACTTGAGGATGATTGCACTCTGAAAGTCACTTAGTAATTGTAGAGGCTTTCATGGAAGCATCTTATCTCCAGA
The DNA here is from genome assembly GCA_023553655.1 of Myrmecobius fasciatus. Lineage (NCBI taxonomy): Eukaryota > Metazoa > Chordata > Mammalia > Dasyuromorphia > Myrmecobiidae > Myrmecobius > Myrmecobius fasciatus. The sequence goes on along the minus strand of JAJPUD010001689.1, from coordinate 339,921 downwards.
AGCCCCATCCACACTGCTTACTTCCAAACTAGCTTTTGCTCTGGTGAGTTCCATTTCTATACTTGTTGCCTTGCCCAAACATAGGTAACCTCCTTTAATCCTATCTCTTCTAACCACCCTGCTTTCTAGGGCTTTTTTATGCTTTGCCTTCCCCATAAACTCCTTGAGGGCAGAAATTGTCTTGTTGCTTTTTCTATCTCCAGTTCTTTCTAGAGTGCCTAGAACCTAACAATATTTATTGACTGATTGAATAAGCACTCAATCAATACTCTATCTAAAAAAATGACATTCTCATCCATTTTGTTTTTCTAGGGTAGATATTTAGATAAACTAAGCCATGCCAATATGGAATTATTAAAGAAATTTCATAGTATTCTACGTCCTAATACAATTAGTGTAATGTCATCTATGAAGAAAAAAACCTTTGTAACAAGATACCATCACTAGACTCCTTTTTTCTGCAATCTCTGCAGGATACAACACTGTTGTATGTCTTAGATGAACATATCTTATTGCTTTACAACTTGCTTGATGGCACATCCCATCAGATGCTAGAGGTTAAAGTAGATTAGGCTACATGGAAGTCCTTCCGCTCAACCTAGCTTGTCTTGTCTCCAAATTCAATTAGATTCTTCCTTTCCCACTAACTTTCTTCTCAAACCTCTTTACTTTTCCCTCTCCTGGATGCATACTGACTGCATATCCCCACACCTATGAAAAAAAAAACCCAGAGTTCTAGCTCTACTCTGCTTCTTGGGCCCATTCTGCCATTTCCAACAATTGTGTTCTGGGGCTCTACTAGTCCTCTAACTACCAGGAAGAAATGGCTGCTCATAGAATTTGGGTAAGCAGAGATTCACCAACTACAATTCTTCCAGTAGAACAGAGGACCACCAGAATGACTTTCTGCCCTGGTGATGTGCTCTTCAGGCCAAGGGTACTTTCATTTGTCCTTATCCTTCACCTTATGGATCCCTGAGCCTTGCTATCTTCCATGAAATTGAACTCTCCCACAGAGTTGTCTCTCTAAGTAGAGTATGAAATAATCTTCTTAGAGCTTGGCCCAGTGGACATTTTTCTTTGTTCCTTGAATAGTTGTTTTATTCTTGCATATCCTTGTCACCTTGTTTGAGGAAACCCATCAAGGCCACAAAACTAATTTTTAATCATTAAAGTTGATACAATGGAATCATATATACCTCTAAGTCATTTGGGCATCTCTAAAGAAGTGATCTGTGTACACAGTAACAATGAGATTATGTGATGATCAGCTGTGGTAGATTTGGCTCTTCTCAACAAGGAAATGATTCAGGCCAATTACAATAGACTTGGGATAGAGAAAGCCATCTTTATCTAGAAAGAGGACTATGGGAAATGAATTTTGCATCACAACATAGTATTTTCACCTTTTTAGTTGTTTTTGCTTGCTTTTTTTCTTTCTCATTTTTCTCTTGTTGATCTGATTTTTCTTGTGCAGAATGGTAAATGTGGAAATATATTTAGAAGAATTATACATATTAAACCTATACTGGATTACTTACTGTCTAGGGGAGGTGAGAAGGGGAAAGGGAGGGAGAAAAATGTGGACCACAAAATTTTGGAAGGGTGAATGTTGAAAATTATCTTTACATGTATTTTGAAAATAACAAGCTATTATTAAAAATGAAAAAAATAAAGATGTGGTCTGACAGGAAAATATCTAGAAAAATCTGCTGTTCTGTTCTTGTGGTTTCATCACTACTAACTTTGCTGCATGCATAAATCACTCTCACAAAGATTTCATAGCATGAAAAAGTATCATCCTCTTCAGTAGCTGTTATGCAGCATCTATGATTTGTCCTTTCTTTTGGAATCATCTCATTTGGGGAATATCTTGAAAATTAGTCCCTTGATGCCTTTAAAAACTCAAGTCACTTCCAGAATAAATCATTTTTATATACATAGAGTCCCAGAAGGTTGTATTTAATGAAATCATCTTCAGTGTCATGACCATCTTCCCCAAAGTTCCATAGGCAGTGTCCAGTGGAGTCCAAATATAATGATTTTTGCTATTTTTGTCTACTCAGATGTAATACATAAAACACTTCAAGATTTGTTCCAATACATTCCACTTTGTTGTCCTAATTTCATCTCCCAGTCTCCTCAGGGTAATCTATTGGAGTTGGGTCTTACAAAAACCTCCCTAAAGTCTTGATCACTCTCTCAACTATGTTTCTCTGTTTTTCAATTCTGCAATAAGTGATGAAGTAAACAGAGTGATGGACTTGGAATCAGAAAGATTTATCTTCATAAGTTCAAATTTGAGCTCATATGATTACCAGCAGTGTGACCCTAAGCAAGTCACTTCACCCCGTTTTCTTGTTTCCTCATCTGTAAATTGAGCTAGAGAAGGAAAGAGCAAACCACTTCAATATCTTTGCCAGGAAAATCCAAATGAAATCATGAAGAATCAGACATAACTGAAACACAACCATAACAGCGTTCTAAACCAGCTCTGTCATCCACTTTCCTCCCCCTTCCAAACTTTCATATTTCTCTTCTTAGCAAGAGAATTAAATCATTGCTGTTTGCAGAAGTTTCTGGAATCTTTTGGTCTCTATCTTGTAGTACTAGTTTTTTGCATTGACTAAACAGCTAAAAGTGAAAGTAGAAATATCTTTTCCTTGCGTCTACTCCCCAGTTTTCCAGTTAATAGCTCATTGAATGATCAAATTAAAGCTCCTATAAGCATGTTCAGTGCCTTGTCATCTGGGTCTGTGCTTCTAATTTTATATTTACTTGTAACTTTGTTTTAAATAAGAGATAATCCCGTTATATGTTAATTGAATAATATTTTATTTTTTCAAATACTCATATAGTTTTCAATATTCATTTTTGTAAGATTTTGTGATCCAAATTTTTCTTTCTCCCTCCCTTACTTTCTTCCTCTCCAAGACAGGACTCAATCTGATATAGGTTAAATATGTGCAATTCTTTTAAATGTATTTCTATATTTGTCATTTTATACAAGAAAAAACCTGGGGGGGGGGGGTACCAGGAGAAAGGCCAAAAAAAATAACAACAACAAAAATGGTTAAAATATCATGTTTTGATCCATATTCAGTCTCCATAGTTCTCTCTCTGAATGAGAATGGCATTTTCCATCCTATGTCTATTGGCATTGTCTTGAGTCACCACAAGTCCATCACCATTGATCATCACATAATTTTGTTGTTGCTGTTTTTTTTTTTTTTTTTTTTTGGTCAGCATCAGCTCATGTAAGTCTTTCCAAGCTTTTCTGAAATCAGCCTACTCATCATTTCTTTTTGAACGATAATATCCCATTAGATTCATATATCATAACTTATTCTTGAATTCCTCAACTGAGGAACATCCCCGTTATTACTAGTTTTTACTACTGCAAAAGTTGCTGCTACTAACATTTTTGTACATGTTGGTCCTTCTCCCTCTTTTATCTTTGGGATACAGATAATTTTATAGCCTTTTGGATATAGTTCCAAACTGCTCTTTCACAACTCCAGCAACAATGCATTGTATTAGTATCCCAGTTTTCCCACATCCCCTCCAACATTTATATTATATCATAAGAATTAATTGTGAAATGACTGCTTCTTAATAGTCATTTATTATCTCTAAACTTGCTTATGTTATATATTGCATCCTCCTCTGCCTCTGTAATGTACAGTAGAATACAGAATACTGTATATTGCCTAACCGTGAATTATCCAAGATTTCCATTATCTAAATGAGACATGTGGCATTTTACTACGTTTTTCCCCTTAAAAATTGCCATTAATTGAACTCCAGACTTCATGAAGTGCTTCCCTTCCTCCCCATTTCATTTGGTCTACATATGAAAACTAATGAGGGTCATCTAAAATACAATGGTATCACCATTGTTTTTGGAGGGAGGGGACATATTGAAGTGAAATTAAATCCACCATTTATAGGGATTTCAATGACCCTTCAAGGTCATCTAGTACAGCTTCTCTCATTTAACAAATGAGGAATCTTAGAGCTAAACAAGTCATAGGATCCCAGCCCTAGTAGACTAGAAGGGAACCTACAGGGCGTCTATCCTAACTCCTTTGTTTTATAGAAGAGAAACTAAGGTCTTGAGGAGTTCTAAGACTTGCTCAGAGATAGAAAACCTGATCCCAGATTTTTTAACTAAGTATGGTGCCTCTTCCTACTCTATTATGTTCCAGTGACTTACGCAGAATCACAGAGGTAGCAGATGAGAGAACTGGGGTTTGACCTTAGATTCTCAAGGCTAGTATTGTTTCCAACATAATCTCATTGTGAAGATAAGTCCTATAAAAGTAGTTGAATTAAGAATTTGTATGAAAGACTTGGTTTTAGACTCTCAAGTGTCTCCTACTTGATTAAGATCCAAAAGTTCTCCATGAAAGCGATAATGGCTTGAGTTCTGTCATTGCAACCTTGGATGGAAGGCAATTGAGTTCCAAAGACTGGTGGAAGGGCCGTCCTCAGCCCCTACATGAAGAAGTTTCATAAAACCAAACCAAGGGATTGGTAGTAATGTGGAAGAGCATAGAGATATCTCACAGACAAAAGACGTGGTCGAAATGAAAGCCCCTTTGAAATGTTCCAGGGACACAGTGATGGTGAAAGATGAATGGAAGTGTGTTCTGAAAACTTATTGAAGCGCTAACTCCCTGAACCACAGTGTCTGTGGTTCATGTGCTGAGCGCTGTCACATGTTCTGCTAAAGAACATTTATTTCCAAGAGAAACTGTCCTCTTGGTGTGTGTTGTGCAGCATAACAGCACCATGAAATTTTAAAATACATTAAGTTGGAGCCCTTCAAAGAGAAGGGGCCATATAAATCCCAGCTAATGGGGATGTTATTCTTAGCATGGGTAAAACATTTTTTTTCCATTTCTCCATTAAGGAATTCTTTAATAATTTTTTCATACCATGGTTGTCAGAAAATATATAGCTGTTCACACCTCAATCATTTTCTCCTCCAAGAAACATAAACTAAAAAGAAGTTTGTTTGGGTAAGTGGCTTCTTGATTACTCCAAAATTTGAATATGTATTTATAATGTTTATGTGAATCCTGCTGTAAATGAACACTTTTCAGCTCAAATATAGGATAATAAAATGGAAAGAACACTAGATATGGCATTAGTGGACCAGAGTTCAAATCCCAACATTATCACTTACTAGCTGTGTGACTTTGGACAAGTCATGTGACCACAGCATAACTTAGTTTTCTCACATTTAAAGCAGGAAATGTTATAGGTGGCTTCCAACATCTTTTGGGTCTCTGAATCTATGACTCCATCCTTCTCTGATGGGAAAGATAAACAAGATGTCATAAGCCCCGTGCCCAATGACTTACCCTGTCCTTGAGTATTTCCCCCAAAATATCCTAGAAACAGTGTGTTGTAAAGGATAAAATTCTGACCTTTAATCTAAGATTAATTTGGTTCATATTCTGCATCAGAGAAGAGGTAGGGAAGAAATCCATTCATATTCTTCCGCGGAGGGCAATCAGAGGTGTTGCTAAAGAGATCTTTATGTTAAGATTCTGATCTGACTATGCTCAAAGGGCTTACCAAACTGTGCACACCCTTTGATCCAGCAGTGTTCTACTAGGTCTGTGTCCCAAAGAGATCATAAAAGAGGGAAAGGGACCCATATGGGCAAAAATGTTTGTGGCAGCCCTTTTTATAGTGGCAAGAAGCTGGAAACTGAGTGGATGCCCATCAATTGGAGAACGGTTAAATAAATTATGGTATATGAATGTCAGGGAATATTATTGTTCTAAAAGAAATGATCAGCAGGATGATTTCAGAGAGGCCTGGAGAGACTTGCATGAACTGATGCTGAGTGAAATGAGCAGAACCAGGAGATTATTGTACATGGCAACAACAAGACTATATGATGATCAGTTCTGATGGACATGACTTTTCAACAATGAGATGATTCAAGCCAGTTCCAATGGTCTTGTGATAAAGAGAACCATCTACACCCACGTGGGAACTGAAATGTAGATCATAACAGCATTTTCCCTCTTTTTGTTATTGTTTGTTTGCATTTTGTTTTCTTTCTCATTTTTTTCTTTTTTAATCTGATTTTTCTTGTGCAGCATGATAATTGTAGAAATGTGTATAGAAGAATTGCACATGTTTAACATATATTGGATTACTTGCTATCTAGGGGAGGGAGTGAGGGGAAGGGGTGAAAATTTAGAACACAAGGTTTTGCAAGGTTCAGTGTTGAAAAATTATGCATGCATATGTTTTGAAAATAAAAAAGCTTTAATAAAAAAAGAATCTAGTCTGAAAATATTCATGTCCCAGTCATAGCCAATGCAGGCGCCAGGGATGCAAGTCTCATTTCTGCTATAATTCAACATATGCAAGCCTAAAAATTACCACACAATGCAAAATGGTGAAATTAAAAGCCACAGGGATTATGGGAAAATGGGATTATGGCCAAAATACCCAAAAATGTCAGCAGAAACACATAAAGAAAATAATAATTAATAAAATGGTAGAATTGTTTTATCCATGTTAAATAGTAAAGAAATATTTAAATGTAATATGGAGTGGTGATATTCATGGCCTTGGACAAGCCTGCACCCTGTTTCCCACAGGACAGAGCTGGCAAAGACAATAATTATGGGTGAAGGATAGCCTCAATGAGGAAAAAAACTCCTGAATGCTTAATGGCAGAAGGTAGGGAGAGGATATAGACTGGATGGATTTATGTGAGGGTAGCCTTCCCTTACCCTCAGCTCATCCTGAAGCAGAGATATACAATCAACATGGCACTCTACCTTCAACAATCCTTGGTTTGCTTGCAGAAGTGGGTGTCAGAAAGGCTGACACTTGTGAATTATTGTGAAGTGATATAGCTTTATAAGTTCTTGCTGTTTTTTGAGAATTAAATCCTCACAGAATTGATTGTACAGTGGCATGCAAAACACTTGGGATAAGTAATAATTTTCTTATGGCTTCATTTTGTGATAGCAGTGGTCATGGATAGAGACTTCTACTAACACCAGTTAGTAGTAACATCATCTAACTTTGGCCAAATGAAATTGTATTAAGCTTGTCTCTTTATGTTTAATTAGCTCTGTGTTGGTTAAATGCTGGATTTCATGTGAAATTCAGCATTTAACCAACACAGAGCTTTAACCAACACACACACACACACACACACACACACATATATATCATCCACTGTTGTTTTGTTGCTATTGTATGTTTAATTCTGTGGTTTTTAAGAAAGTTTATAATTCCAAGGAAATATGCAAAAGTTGTAACTAAAGAGTTACACTACAGTGAGTGAAAAGTGTAAAGAGCACACTTCAAGGACTATTAGGTATATTGCAGTGGCTATTGATGTGGGGAAATGAAATATTTCAAATATGATTCAAGATCATAGTGTGATAGGATCCATTTTATAGAAGTGCCAAGGAAAGTGCAATTGAAAATGAAAAACACAACCACGAAATGACAAACTATTGTTGAAAAGGGAAAAAATAAAGAGACTAATAACTCCTCAGAAAATCAGTGAAGATGTTCAGAGGGATGTGGTACCTGGACAAGCTATCTTTAAAAATTCTTTTGCAATGTTTTGGAAATTAGAAGAACAATGAGAGCACCATTTGTTGTTGTTAGTTGCAGTTAGTGGTGGTGTTTTATTTTATTTTGTTTTGTTTTTTAAAGCAGCTGCTAAATATTGATCTGGGAGGGATGAAATGGACATGATAAGACAAAGGCTGGAGTACTGAAGAGTAGAAGAAGGTTATTTCTGCTGAAAAACTCTCTTTCCTTCCAGGATATATCAAATCTCTTATCAGAAAAAAGTCCAGGTGAACCTGTACAAGATAGACATCTTCATTAGACTTTAGAACAACACAAAGAATAGGAAATTTTTACTTCCAATGAAACTGGAAGTCATCCCCAGTATAAGAATGATGAATGTTAATAAATACATTGTTATGCTGAAAAGCAGAATTATTCCATAATTATGAAAATTCATAAATGGAGATGCAATACTACATGCAACACATCCTTGCTCCAATTTATCCAAGACATGGATATAAACATACTTCAATGGACTGGGAATGTGCCAGATATAAACCCCAATGAAAAATTATAGACCATAATCAAGACTAGACTTGGAAATATGGACTGTTCATCAGAGGTACACTTAATATCCAATGACTTCATGATGAAAAATTAATAGATACACATCAAAATCTTGTGAATTCAATGCCAAATTGTATAAAGGCATGATTACTATAAAAAGTTTCTTATTTTTTTGTTTACATGTTTCTTATGCAATTTTTTAAAGATGTAAAAAGTTATAAAACCTTGTATGTCAATATAATTAATTCTTCTTTGTCCCAATTAATTTGCCCATCATTGTGTATATTTGTTCAAGCCTGATATATCTGAAATTGTACATGGTGGTGTAGGGTGGCAAAAGGGCCCTAGGGGAGTAAAAAATCACATTTTTTTTCATGATTGTGATAATAATTTACTAAATAAGTTCAGTGTTCTCTGAAGTGTTAAATTCTATAATTGGTGGCTTACACATTGACAAAATCAGGATTAAGATTCAAATCAGACCTCTGACACTCTCTAAATCTGTGTGAGACTTTTTCTATAAAATGGAGTTGATAATAGCATTTACCTCCCATGCTGTCATGAGAGTCAAATGAGGTTATATGTAATACACTTTGTAAATCAAGTGAGCTGTTATTGTAATTGTCATTGTCAGGGGTGAAGAGCTGGAAGAGACCTTAGAAAACATTAAGTCGGCAGCTAGGTGGCACAGTGGATAGAGCACCAGCCTTGAAGTCAGGAGGACCTGAGTTCAAATCTGGTCTCAGACACGTAACAGCTGTGTGACCCTGGGCAAGTCACTTAACCCCAATTGCCTCAGCAAAAAAAAAAAAGTAAATAAAAATAATTAAAAAAAAAAAAGAAAACATTAAGTCAATTCCCACATTTTACAGATGAGGAAACTGAGGCACAGCTGGGTCATATAATCAAAGAGGTGTCTAAAGCAGGATTCAAAACCAGGTCTCCCTGCATCCAAGTTATGATTATGCTTATCTGAACTAGGAAAGGATAGAAAAGCAATGAGATTTTTCTTTTTTACATTTTCTGTGCTTACATACACTCTGGCAGTAGCTGAGTCAGACTTACTGTTACAACAGGCCCTGTCATTTTCATCATCCTTTGGGAGTTTTATTTCCTGTACTGACAAAAACAGCCACACCAAAATCCTTGATGTTTCTTTTATAGAAATCTGATACAGCTCTTTAATATTCTAGAAAGAGCAGTTTTCAGCCCAGTAAGTAGAATCCTGGTTCTGTTCACAAATTTTATCATCCAAGCAGTCCAAATTGCCAGAATCTCTTGCCCAATAGAATGGTGTCACTTTCTTGGACTTTGTTGAATCTCTCCATATATCTTGATTTTTGCAGAACAAGCACTGGCAACAAATTAAAAAAAAAAAAGTTCCTTTCTACTCTGAAACTTTGTAGAAGAAAAAAAAAAGTCCTTTGAAAAGCCACCCACATGTATGTATATGGAAGTAAAACTGGGGGAGATTCATGGGATTTCAAAATTGCAAATGAAACACCCAAGGTGGAGTTTTTATTAAAAGAGATCCATGCTGGTATTTTGCTTTTGAAATGTGTTCAAGTCAGACTCAAGGGATTGGCAATTTGTTTCAAGAAATGGGTAAAATATTTAAAACCCCCACTTTATTTAAACTATTGTGCCTCCTTCAGTAAACATTCAGTACAGGACTGAACCCTGTATGAACTTGGGCCTGTTGGTGGTTAAATAGACTCAAAGCTCAAAATCAAAGGAGGCTTCATTGAGAGAAGGGCACACATACAAAGTTGCGTGTGCATTGGGTTGGGTATTTTTTTTTTGCCCACACACAAGGAGCTCACCCCCAACATACCACGTGAGTGGACTCCTTTATTAAAAGGCTCCCTTTATTATTATTATTATTTTTTCCCCCTTGGCCCCTGAGTGCTCAACTCCAAGCAAGCTGTTAACAGAAATGAGTAATTATTGAAGCTTTAACAGGCAGCTTTCATGGAAGTTGATTACTGCAGCCATATAATCACTTTTACGGGTGCTGTAATCACAGCAGCACGAAATGCTTGACTTGTTTCTTATTGTTTTCGCTCAGGGTGGAGGTAGGGGGCCTGTGAGCAGCCCCGTTTACCACCTCACTACCATTTCTGCTGCAAAAAAAAAAAAAAAAAAAAAAAAAAAAAAAGGAACTCTCCCCGGCCCTGAATGAAGCTCAGGAATCATTTATTCTTCCTTTATTAGCATTTTCTCCTCCCTCACACAAGAGGCTGTTGGAGTCAGGAAATTGCTGTTATTCAATATGCAAGCCAGAGGTTGTAATGACCGCTTGGAAGGGTATGACCAACAATTACAGGCCTTAATGAATAGGGGTAATCTAGTTGAGACTAAACACTAGTAGCAACTCTGGGGCTGTTTCTGGTTAAATTAAAAGAGCGGCAAGGCAAAGGAAGTTAACAAGAATTAATTAGTTAGATCGAACTGAAAACCTACTCATTAGTGATGTTATAGGCAAAGAAAAAGCCTATCTTCAGTGCAATTAGGTAGACAAATGAATTGTACAAGTGACTGATTCACACCTGCTAACAGCTAAGGGCTAGAGCCGCTATGTATGGGATCCACTTTTTCCAGTTCATGCATACTTGCATAGTTTAATGGCTCTTGCATTCTCAAATTAGCCTCCATTCCCTCCCCATTTTACTGGGGCGTTTGAGCTAAATATGAGGCTGAGGCCTGGGAGGCTTTGACAGGCCCTGCCTGGGGAGGGAAAAGGTTCTGGAGACTCCAAACAAGGGGTTGCTTGCCTGCTCACTACACTCCATTGCAGGCCCTTGATGAAAGGAAAAGCATCATCAGAAAGCCTATTAGTTACCTCCTTTCAGTGGCAGGAGGGGGTTCTGCTGGGAAGTGTTCCCATGTAGGAAGAGCGATATTTTATAAAGGAGAGACTATATTATTATATTAGCTGGACTTTAGAGCCCAATAATGAGCACTTCACCCAAGAAGCAGTTGTTGCCTTTTATTTCTTTCAGACTGTGTAGAATCTTGAAGATTCTCTAATTCATCTTCCTTATGTTACAGATGGGGAAACTGAGTCCATGGGAGGTCAAGTGGCCTGCTAAATGTCATAGATCATTAGTTCTCTAGTTCCAATCCTTTATTATATTGTTATTCAGTCACATTCAACTCTTCATGACCCTATTGAGGATTTTTTTTTTAGCATAGATATGGGAGTAATTTGCCATTTCCTTCTCCAGCTCATTTTGCCAGTGGGGAAACTGAGATAAACAGGATCCAAATGAAGTAATTGAGATTCAGAGATAGACAATTACTTACTGAAGGTCACAGAGCAGCTAGTCCAACTCCATCTTTTTGTTTTGTTTTGTTTTTGCTGAGGCAATTGGGGTCAAGTGACTTGCCCAGGGTCCAAAGCTATCTTATAGACAGAGGAAACTGTGGCACACAGTAGGACATCAACTTGATCAACATCACAAATTATGGATTATACCCCCTTTATTTTATACACACTGAATTTCAAGCCACTTAGATCAGCTCCTCTTACAGTTGATGAAATGGAGACCCCGAATTGGGATTTAGACCCATGTTCTTTCACCCCAAATCTACTACCTTTTCCACCATACCACTTGTTTACAAAATAAAAATGGGTAGAAGAAATGGGAAAGGGATCCAGAAAAGAGAAGATTTGTAAATCAGATGTGTCATTCTGAAATGAGTTCCTCTTTGTTGTGTTTTCTTTGTGGACAATGATAAACAGAAAGGGGGAGGGGAGAATCTTGATATTTAGGCCAAGACCTCTCTGTGAATTATGAGTACCATCATCCAGTTGGATGTTTTTCCATATGTCCCTCTGATCTTTTCCTCGGCCTTTCACCAATTCCATCCATGTTTGGCTTCCCTGTGTTTTTGCAAGGAGAGAGAGTCTGGAAACTTTCATTCCCTGGCATGTTGTTCCTCGACCCTGGGCTCAAAAAATGGAATTTAGGGTGGACTCTTGAAGAAAAAAAAAGAGAAGGGTCATCTGAAGGGCTAAATCCATTCCTTCATATTTATGAGTAGGATAGTGGGGGGATGGACCACTTGGCCTGATCCCTGGGTAGTGGTACAGAACAAGATTCAAGAGTCATAAGTTTATTTCCCAACTCTACCCCTGTGTCTCTGGATGAACTTGGAATAACCTCTCTCCGGCCCATATTTTCTGCCTTTTTTAATAGGGTTGATCACTGGGGTTTCTGAAATTTATAGGTCAGTTGCTGGGGGAAAATTTCTCCTCGTCCCCCTTTCACCACCTCTTAATCACCTCCCAAGGAACAGCTAGATTGCCCCTTGTGGTGGTACCAAAGGGTGGGAGGAAAGGAGATTGTTTTGGTACCAGCTCCCTTTCATCCTGTGTGTTTGAGAATATGGGAAGCACATCAGGCAAGGGTAGCTAATGGATAAAACAGAAGGAGATCTCTTCCCCTGTTCCATCATTACTAGGACTCAGGACAACAACAGATGAAAGAAGAATCTCCCAAGAGACCAGTGTTAAAAACTCTCCTTGCTGCAATAAAGTGAGCAAGGATACTTCTCAGGTTCTTATCATATCAGTGAGAGGGATGGTGGATGGTAGGAAGCCCCTAGAGAGGGGTGAGAAGAGACTTCAAAGATCATCTAGCCCAGAGCCTTCATTTTTTACAAAGCCTGAGTGGTCAATGACTAGTCTGTGGTCACGTAAAGAATGAATGTCAGAGGTAGGATTTGAACTAGAGTCCTTTGACATTAAATGTAATTATTTTTCCAATGTACCAGGATGCGTTCCTGAGTCTTAAGTTCAATTTTGTATTGTATGTATAGAAAAATAGAATTATTATAATTTATATTTATATATTACCATATAATCATTTTTAATTTTAATAGTGATAATAATAGATTAGCATAGCACCTTAAGGTTTACAAAGTGCTATGTTTGTCTAGCCCATTTGAAAATCATCATGAAGACCACAAAATTCATCACTCTAATTGAGAGGATGAGGAACCCAGACCATGAGAAGGATTTCTAATGGAGAACTCCCAGGCAACTTAAACTCAGTTGACATAAGCCTGAAGGCTCTACAAGTTTCATGAACTTGGCCAGAGCCTCACAGTGAGTCAGGATCAACAGCACTGGAATTTGAATTCAAACTTTTGGAACTCCAAGCCTAACACACAACGACTATATCTTGATGATTCACCTAACCTGCCTCAGAACTCAGCCTGTCTCCAAAGGTCTGCTCTCAGCTGCAACCACTTATCTACCACAAAAGGGAAAATCACCAAGGGAGAGTGGCTGGGACATAGGATCAGTCATAGAATTCATCAAGGCCACTCCCATCTGGAGCAGAGACGTTGTCAGGTTGTAAATGGCAGATGTGAACCCAAGTCCTCTTACTCTGGAAGGAAGGAAGGAAGGAAGAAGGTAAAGAAGGAAGGAAGAAGAGAAGAAGGTAAAGAAGGAGTGAAGGAAGAAGGGAGGAGAGTGGAAGGGAGAAAAAAAAAGAAGAAAGGAAGGCAGAGAGGGAGGGAAGGAGAGTAGGAGAGAGAAAGGGAAGGAAAAAAGGAAGGAAGGAAGGAGAGAAGAAGGGAAGGAAGGAAGTAGAGAAGAAGGGAAAGAAGGAGGTAAGGAAGGAGGGAGGAGAGAGGAAGGAAGGGAGGAAGGAAGGAAGGAAGGGAGAAAGGAAGGAAGGAAAGAAGGGAGGAAGGAAGGAAGGAAGGAAGGATGGAAGGAAGGAAGGAAGGAAGGAAGGAAGGAAGGATGGAAGGAAGGAAGGGAGGGAGGAAGGGAAGGAGAAAGGAAGGGAGGAAGGGAAGGAGGGAGGAAGGGAGGAAGGGAGGAAGAAAGAGGAAGGAAGGAGGGAGAGAAAACAGTAAAAAAGAAAAGGAGGGAGGAGAGAGGAAGGAAGGGAGGAAGGAAGAAAGGAAGGAAGGCAAGGAGGAAGGGAGGGAAGAACAAAGGAAGGAAGGGAGGATTGGAGGAAGGAAGGATGGAGGGAGAGAGGAAGAGAAGGGGAGGGAAGAAAAAGGAAGGGAAGGAAGGAAGAGAAGAAGGTAAAGAAGGAGTGAAGGAAAAAAGGAGGAGAGAGGAAGGAAGGGAGGAAGGAAGGAAGAAAGGAAGGAAGGAATGGAGAAAGATAGGAAGGAAAGAAAGAAGGAAGGAAGAGAGGGAAGGAGAGAAGAAGAGGAGGAAAGGAGGAAGGGAAGAAGAGAGGAAAGTAGGAAGGGAGGAAGAGAGGGAGGGTGGAAAAAGAGAAGAGAAGGGAAAGGAAGAAGAGAGGAAGGGAGGGAAAGAAGGAAAGAATTATTAAGTCCCATCAAGTTTCAGGCAATATGCCAAGTGTTTTCTTAACATTATTATCTCATTTGAGATTCATATTAACATGAGGAGGTGGAGGCTGTTATTACCCCATTTTACAGTTGGGGATATTGAGGCAAATAGTAGTTAGTAACTTACCCAGGATCACATCGCTAGAAAGTATCTGTGTCTGAATTTGAACCCAGATGTTCCTTTCTCTAGACCCAGTGCTCTGTCCACTACTACACTTAGATTTAGAGTTGGAAGGAACCTTAGAGGTCCAAACACATCATTTTATAGAAAACCAAAATGAGACACTGAGGTGAATTTACTCGGTAATCAGTGTGGTAACAGATCTGGGTTTGAAACTATGTTCCTTTTCTGTAAATCCAGGGGTCTTTGTTGATAAATTCTGCTAACATATACTAAGAACATTATCAGAACTTGATTTATCCAGTGTGACTCCCTCTTTCTTTGGACTAGAGCCCTTGTTTCTAACTACACATTTAAATAAAGCAACAAAATTTATGTTGGAATGGGGTCAGGGAACACAGAGAGGGTGCACAGGAAGAAAGAAAGGAATTGCTTTTGTTGTTGTTGTTGTTGTTGTTGTTAAGAGCAAAAGGAATGGGTGCCATAGGGTCACCAACTTTGGAAAGTCTCCCAGTCTTTTTTAAGATTTGAGAGGGGACGGGTGAAACAATTGTTTCAAGAATATTTAGGATCCTGATCCCACAAGCAACTCAAAAAGCAGCAGCAGAATCCTTTCAAGGTTGGAATGATGTTTTGGAGTCCCAGACCAGAGGACTCTTTGACCCATTTCTGCTAGTCCTTTTTCCAAGGGTTACTTTGCCTTTCTCCACGGGGTTCATTCACTTCAATTTAGCCAGCTCACAGATTAATTATCCAAGGAATCACTTTCCAGAGGGAATCCCAGAACCAGAAGAATACCTACAAAAGGAACTCTTTTACAAGATACTGGATAAACATTCATCAGAGGTTCCAATGAGGAGAAATTCACTACCTCCCATAAATGAGAAAGCAAATTCTACTTTTGAACACCTCTAATTGCTAGAAAGTTTTTTCCTAACTTCAAGCCTAAATTTACCCCTTTGTATCATTACCCTTTCTCCTGTTTTTACCCCCTGAGGCCAAGAAGAAACAAACTAAACTCTCTTTCATATGGCAGCCTTTTAAAAACTTGAAGACCACTGTAGTATCCTCTTTATTCGCCCCTTACATTTTTTTCTCCTCCAGATTAGCCATACTAGTTTATTCATATAATCCTCATATGACATAGTCCCTAGTTTTCTTATCACCCTGGTTCCCATTCTCTGGTCATTCTTTAGTTTGTCAATATTCTTTCTAAAAAATATACTTAGATCTTCTGTAATGTATTTATTATGCAGTCAATAAACAATTATAAATCACCTACTATGTGTCAGGCACTGTGCTATATACTTAACAATAAACTGATTCCTCTCAGAGAAGTGCCATAATCTATTGACATTCTTCTGGTAGTCTTTTTGCCTTAGGACTGTCCCTTTTGAAAGAACACAAATGTTCAATTTAGAGAGGATAAGTCTATGATCAGTACAGCACTTTGCACCACCCATTGTCTTCCTCACTCTTACAGTCTGTCTCTTCTCCTTATAATCGCATGGTTTCTAGATGCCAATGTTTGCTGCGAGGGTGCATTCATAAAGTTTTATTTCATTTAGATAAATGGAATACAATATTGATGATGAGGTCATGAGATTTACAAGTCTTCAGTAGTAAGTGACCACTGATGTTGCTGTTTCCAACTCTATTCCTCCCAAGGGCTTTCTGCCATGTCTGGTAATCTGAGCCTACTCTAAAGTCACCCAGAAATACCAGCTTGCTTTCTTTTGGCACACAGGGTCTTCAGGTCCTCACAAAAATTTTATGTGCCCTCATCCAGGGTTTGTTACAGTGGGAACATAGGTACAGATGATGGTGATATGGCATTTTCCTGCAAATGGCAATAGTATTGTCAGGAGCCTACTGCTCACTCCTTTTGGAAGGCAAACAACAGCTAAGCATTAAAGGCACAAAGAAAGGCAAAAGAAATTCTCTGTTCTCAAGGAGCTCACAGTCTAATGGGGGAGACAACATATAGACAACTATGCACAAGCAAGATACATATAGGAGAAAATGGAAACAATCCATAGAGGAAAGGCTCCAGTATTAAGGAGAATCTGAAATGGTTTCTTATGGAAAAAGATATTTCAGTTGGGACTTGAAGGAAACCAGGAAAATCAGGAAATGGAGAGAAGAAAGGAGTGAATTAGAGCCCGTACCCAACCAGGACTTAATGTAATCCAGATAACAATGGAAAGAACTCTAAAACACTAGCTCTGGAATCAGAAGACTTTGGTTCAAATATAGTCTCTGTCATCTAATTACTTATGTGACAACTCCTCTGTGCTTCCATTTCCTTATCTATAAAAATGAAATCTGTAAAGCCCCTGAAACTTGCAGTCTTAAGAGGTACCTGAAACACTAAGAAATTAAGTGACTTGTTCAGGGTCACATAGCACATGATTGTTCAAGGTAAATTTGACTCCAAAGTTCTCTATGTACTATTCAGAATTATCTCTTTCTTATTGTAATCAGGAATGAAATCTCTTAAAAAACTGTGAGGGAGATATGCTTAATTGAGAGAAAGGAGAACAAAGGAAAATCCAAGACAAGATATAAAAACAGTCTGTTACATTGTGAAACAGGGAAGAATAGATTATTCTAGTTGGGAGCAGATGGTAGCAATCAAGAAGTAAACCAATCCCTGCAACCAGTAGAGATTTGCAAACCAGTATGCAAATCCAGAGATAATCAGTGAGGGTGGGTAACTGCAAAGCCTGGCAGGACTAAGATTATTTCTGAAATTCCTGGATGTTCTCCATCCTCAAATCTTTACATCTCAATCCAGGAAGCCCTGCTCCCAATCCCCTCTCAAATCTCCTCTCCCTCTCTATTCCAAACTTTATACAAGAGTTCTAACCCTCCCAGTCTTTCTTCTCATGCTCCATCCTCATGGAACTCATGTGGCAAGACACAGCAACCACTATTATTTTTTGTCTTCTGTGGTGGAAAAGATCCAATGAAATCAAGATGTTGGAGTCACATCAAGATGTGTTAATATGTGACAATATAAGATTGAAAGGCTCTATCAAAGGTAGGGAACAAATGGTACATTTGAACATTTGGGATAGAGATGTCTATAGATTTCCTATTTCCTTTGTGCTACTGCAATACTGCTTTGCTCACAAAGCACAGTGCTTTCTTTGAAGCAGATATGCCATACTGGGAAGTTCTATGCCAGGGGCAGTTACCCAATGACATCAAAATGTTGGAGTCAGGATAACAATTTGTTAGTAAGTGACAATATAAGCTTAGAAGGCTCTATCAAAGGTAGGGCACAAATGGTACATTTGAACATTTGGGATAGAGATGTCTATAGATTGTGCATCTCCTGTTTCCTTTGTGTTACTGCAATAGTGCTTTGCTCATAGAGCATAGTGCTTTCTTTGAGGCAGACATGTCATACTGAGAAGTTCTCTGCCAGGGGCTCCTATATATCACAATCAGTACTAAAATTCTTCCACGAGACTGGTAACCATTACCAAGAGCCTAGAGCTGGAAGAGATTCTGTTCCCAAGAGGTAAGTGGAGAGAGAAGGATGGTAATCTCAAACCCCCTGAAAGACCTGAAGAAAATATTCCTGAAACCCTAAAATAGGTCACAGAAGCAATGCATGTAATGGTTAGGTTCCATTATGGTAGTGTTAGTATAAACCTATACTTCCAGTACATCAGGAGTTAATAAGCATTTGTGGACTTGTCTGGTAATGAAAATGTATAGCATTGTTGGGGGGAGGAGCATGGCAGGAGTTCGAAACAGTTGACTCAGAAATGAGCTTATGAAATAAAACTCATTTTAAAGTTGGAGATTGCTACTACTCTTGTGCTTCACATAGATTCTTTAAATAGGCTTTATTATTATCTTGCTTTTACATGACCTTTGTATGTCCCTATATTCCTCCTGTTTCTTTCTCCCAGAGAGCCATCCCTCTTTACAATATTTTTTTTTAAAAAAAGAGAAAGAGAAAGGGGTAAAAATCAGTAAAATTGATCAATATAGACAAAAATGTACAATATTCCACACCCATAAACCCAACCTCTGTAATTTAGTGAAGGTTGATATCTTCTATGATCTCTTCTTTGGAGTCAAGCTGGCTCCTTGTCACTTCACAAAATTCATTTTATATTGCTTTGTGTTCTTATTTTTCCCATTTCCATTTTGGTAGTCCTAGTGTTTATTGTTTCCCTAGCCCAGCTTACTTCACTTTGTGTTGGTTCATCTGAGTCTTTCCCTGCTTTTGTATATTCATCAGATTTATCATTTCTTATAGATAGTAATATTTTAAAAATAAAACTTTGATATTTTCTTTTGTTTTATATTGTTAAACTTCTTTATCCCTCTCCCAAAGCCTATATAAGATTTTTTTAGATTAAAAAAAAGAAAAAAGAGGGGGAAATTAAACAACACTAATCAATATATTGAAAAAAATCTAAAAGTAAATGCAATGTTTCCCACCTGTTGATCTCCTACCCCTTCAAAGAGAGGGGGGGAAATCTTCTCATATATCATCAAAAAGTCCATGTTTATTCTTTATAATCTTGTAACATTCACTTTTGTTTGTTTTATGATGATTGTTCTTTCCACTTACATGATTATAATCATTGGGTATAATCTTTTCTTGGCTCTACTTATTTCGCTCTGCATCAGTTCATGTAAGTCTTTTCATGTCTCTATTCAGCATAGTCATCATTTCTTACAGCACAGGACTATTTCATTACATTCATGTGCCACAATTTGTTTGGCCATCTGCTCTTAATTAAATTCTTTGCTTCACAAAAAGGGTTGCTACAAATATTGTGGTTATAACTGGGCAGCTAGAGACAGCAGATAGAGTGTCAAGAAGACCTGGATTCAAATCTTGCCTTAGACACTTACTAATTATGTGATCCAGGGCAAGTCTTAACTTTATTTGCCTCAGTTTCCTCACCTGTAAAAAGAGCTAGAGAAGGAAATGGCAAACCACTCTAGCATCTTCGCCAAGAATACCCCAAATAGATTCACAAAAAATTAAACGTTAGTGAAACAACTGAACAATAACAAAATGTTGTTGTTGCTGTTGATATTGTTTAATGGAACTTTCTTTTTGTCAATTATCTTTTTGGGGTATATGTTTTACAGAGGGGTCTCTGGACCAAAGAAAAAAGTGATGATATTTGAATTGGTTTTTTTAACTTGTTTTAATTGTTTTTGTCTATTTGTTAGAGGAAAAACAGCTCAGAAATTCTATCAAACATTGTCTATTGTTTAAGGATGATTTGGAAAGTATATGAAAGCTCTGTACTATATGTGAAGGGCTATCATTGATAGGAGGGACTTGCCTTGTTCTGCTTGGCCCTGGAGAATCCAAACAAAAGCAAAGAACTGGAGAAACAGTGAGATAGATAGATGAAGGTTTCACCTAGAGTGAAACAAACTAACAACAAGAGGGTTTCTAGAGTAAAATGGGCTTTCTCAGGAAGAAGCAGGCTCCCTCCCATTGGGTGTCTTTGAGGAAAGGTGGTAGGTATGTATATTTTAGAGGGCTGGTTTCATTCTCAAGTAGATATTGGACTAAATGATCTCTGAAGTCCCTTTATTCTCATAGAGTTTGTAATTCATTAAGGAGAAAACCTCACCTTCCTAAGGGAATAAACTTTGTCCATGTATCCCCAGAAACTAATACAATGTTTTCCACAAAGTAGGGGCTCAATAAGTACCTGTGGAGTGATGAGTATTGCTGTCAAATTAGTCTACTTGCCATTCCATCATATATATGTATATATACACATATGGATATGTATGTATGTATACCTTTCAACTCTTACTGAAAGTGCCATTGCCCCCTCTACTTGGAATTACTTTTCCTCTTCATCTTTCTTAGATCCCTAGCTTGCTTTCTTTAAGTCTAACTAAAAAGTCATTAGGCTAACCTATTCTCCCTAATTGCTAAATCTTTGAACCACAGAAATTATTTATGAATATACAAACTTACATACACATAAACTATGTATATATTGAGCATTTACTTATTGGTATACAGGCAACTCCCTGCCCTTCCCACCTCTTAGCCTAATTATCCATTATTAGCAATGTCTGAAGACTGTTCAATTTTTGCCTTTCTATTCCTAGCACCTAACACAGCGCCTGGCACATAGTAGGTGCTTATTTTTTGAATGAATGAAAGAATGAGCAAAAGAATGAATGAAGTTATACTTGTATATGCTCCTTAATAACTAAAAAATCCTTCCCCTCTTATTCTAGTGAATAAATCATCCTATTCTGGTCTTTCTTTACAGTTAAAGGTCATCCACATTTGGGTAAATTGATCCTCAAATTTCAAGTCTGCAAGCAAAGCTTGTCAGGAAGCGCCTTCATTCCTGTTACCAGACACAAGGAGCCAACCTTTGGACTTGTTCCAAATCCTGCATTCCTTCATATTTTAAGTTTAGGCATTTTGAAGTAAACCAGGCTCTGGGGCCCAACAAGAACCTTTTTAATTATGGGTGGGGCATGTCTGTCATTTCTAAGCCATTAAATGAGGACTTTTGTGGTCTAACTTTTTTTTTTTTTTGGGGGGGGGTTGCTGTTGCTTGTGCTCCAGAGAGAAAGTTTGCAATGATAGCAAAATGGGAAGTTTTATTTAAAAAAAAAAAAAAAGACAGCTGGAGCTCACTCCAGAGGCAGAGTTGAATGGCTGCAATCATAGCATATGGACAAATACAGTCAGAAGGCCAGCGACCCAAAACTGACAAGAAGCAGTCTCAGAGGAGTCATAAAGGTCATTCCCCTATTTCTGAAGCCAGGGTGGCTAAGTCATTGGGATTTGTAGCACAATCTCATAAGCACTGTTTGCTCCCCTGTCACACTAGCTCTCTAATGACTTGCAGAATTAACACAATTTCTGGTAGGGCTGAATCTACTTCCATGGGGTAAAAAGCAGTAATTTAGTTTTGCATCTTTTGCATGTAGTTCCCAGTACCATGAAATTCCAAGAGATTTTTTTGGAGGGAGGGAACATTCAATGATTCAGATCACAGGATGTGGATTATATATTGAAAGAACACTTACCAATAAGAAACTGAGACCTAAAGAGGTGGGTAATGTTACTTGTTCAAAGTCACCCAGGTAGTTGATGACAGAACCAAGATTTTAACTCATGTCGCTTCTGACACTATACTCTCTGCACTTTCCCAGTATTAACACTGGCCTAAAGATTACTGACTTTTTTAGATGCAGTTTCTTGAGTCTTTTTCTCAGGAACCATTTTTTTTTTTAATGGTGTTACCCTTTATTGTTTTTATGTCCTTTTGGAAATTTGGACTTCACTTTATTTTTTATGATTTTGCCCTTTCTGATTTGGCAAGCTAGCACTGGATATGTCGTTCCTCCCCATACTTGCTCCCCCTCCTTTCTCAATCTTACACGTTGGATTGAGTTGAAAGAAACATGGTTCCTTTTCTTCAACAGCGGCAACAATGGTTTAATTTATGTCGAGTTGGATCTTGCCAAGTCATCTTGGTTTTGTGCACCGTCCTCAGCACCGATGATAGCTGAGCTCAGTACGGTACTTGTTAGCTGCTGGGGCTGACTCAACAGATGGAGCCCCAAACAGTGTTTACATAAGTTCTGTAAAAATAGTGGTTCTTAAAGCACTTTTGGCAATTTTATGGTAGATTGGGGGGGGAAAAATCCCACTTATCATTTAGATTAGTTTTTCCCATAAGATTCTGAAAATGTTAAGGCAAATCAAATTTCAGGCCAAAAAAGGAACTGCCACGGCTTAGATTTGACTTAAAGGATTGTAAGAATGAGACTTGAAGAGAACTTAGAGGTTATCTAACCCAAACTCTTTGCTTCACATATAAGGAAATGAAAAATGTATAGACAGTGACCGGTTCAAGGTCAAACAGAAAATAGGGACAGATCAGGGATGTTACCACAAGTCCTCTAACTCCAATTACAATGCTCTTCTGTGGGGCTCCAGTGGACCTTATAAAAAAGAATCCTTGATTTCCTTCAAGCACAACTCATGTATGACCACTTACTTAAGACCTTCCCAAAAGTATATCATTATATGAGAGCCAGAAGGGCTCTGAGAGATGATCTAATTCACTCCTCTAATTTCTTAGGTGATAAAACTGAAATGTGGAGTGATTAAACAATTTTCCCATGCTCACACAAGTATTAGGTGGCAAGCTAGGGTTCATAGGATCACAGCATCATAGTCTTAGAATTAAAAGGGATCTTAGAAATTGCTGAGTCCAACCATCCCACTGAGTCCAACTCCTTCACTCCCAGTGAATTCTAGAGTTTAAATGATTTGCCCAGAATCACACAGCCAGTAGATGAGTGAGAAAGGATTTTAACTTGGGTTTTCCTTAATGATACCTTATTGCTTCTGTGTACTGTGTTGTCCAAGGTGGGAATGGACTTCCACATAAGGCCACAGGTTCCCCATCATTAGGGTTGTTCAATCAGAAAACAAATGACTATTTATCAAAAAGGCATAGAATTGATTCATGTATCTAACCAAAGGTTGAACTAAGTGATTTCTAAGGCATTGTAAAACCCTGAAACACTGTGAAATCAATGTGGTTATGAAATAATCAATAATTTCCTGGATACATACAAAAATAAACAATATGAATTTTGGCTTGGTCAGATAACCACTATCATACATTTATATAAGCATTTAAAATTTATAATATTCTTTCTTCTTTTCTCAATATTATTTTATTTTTTCAAATACATGTAAAATAATGTTCAGTATTTATTTTTATAAGATTTTGGGCTCCAAATTTTTTCTATCTGCCTATCTTTCCTCTCCCCAAGATAGCAAGCAATCTGATATAGATTATACACGTAGTCATTTCAAACATCTTTCCATTTAGTCCTGTTATGCAAGAAAAATCAGAACAAAAGGCAAAAACCATGAGAAAGAAAAAGCAAACAAAAAAGGGGGGTGGATAGCATACTTAGATCTTCATCCAGTTTTTCATAGTTTCCTCTCTGGATATGGATGGCATTTTCCACCCCAAGTCTATTGTAATTATCTTGGATCACTGTATTGCTGAGAAGAGCTAAGTCTATCATGGATGATCATCATATAAACTTCCTGTTACCGTGTACAACGTTCTTCTGGTTCTGCTTCCTTCACTTAGCATTAGTTCATATAAGTTTTTTCAGGCTTGAAATCAGCCTGCTCATCATTTCTAATAGAACAATAATATTCCATTACATCCATATACCATAATTTATTCAGCCATCTCCCGATTGTGGGCATCCACTCATTTTCCAATTCTAAATTCCAATTCCAAAAAGAACTGCTATAAACATTTTTGCATATGTGGGTCCTTTTTCCTCTTTTATAATATCTTTGAGATATAGACCCAGTAGTGACATTGCTGGATCAAAGATTCTGCACAGTTTTATAGTCCAAATAGACGTAGTTCCAAATTACTCTCCAGAGTGGCTAGATCACAATTCTACCACCAAATGCATTAATGTTTCAGTTTTCCCACACCCCCTCCAACATTTATCATAATCTTTCCCTGTCATCTTAACCAATCTGATAGGTGTGAAGTAGTACCTCACATACAATATTCTTTCTTTAAAAGAGCCCTGTGAGAAAGCTAAGACAATTATTATTACTCCATTTTAATGGTGGAGGAAGAAGCTCAAATACGTTATTACTTTGCCTATAGTCATGCAGAGCTGCTAAGTCAAAGTCAGGATTCCAAAGATGATGTTTTATTCACAGTACAAATTCATTCAGACCATCCCTTTGAAATAAATATCCTAAGTAGAATGTAAAGTCCTCAAGGGTAGCAGTCTATTGTATCTGTAGTTCCCAAACTGGGACAATACCTGTCAATTAGTAAATATTTGCTAAATTGACCTGAAATCAAAATGACTCACCCCAGTTAAAATACAACTGGTAACTAAGAAGTTTTGTTAAAACTCTCCAACTACACAGCCTTATCTAAGCAATGGTTTAAGAACTCCCTTCTTGCCTTCAAATCTTATGTTCCCTGTTTTATCTTCTGAATGAGCAGGCTTTTATGTAAGCAGTGTTCACTGGTGGCATTTAAAAATGATTAAGAGCACCAAAGACAATTTTGCATATGTTTTAAAGGGCTATCAGAAAGCTACCAAGTGG
Organism: Myrmecobius fasciatus; assembly: GCA_023553655.1. NCBI lineage: Eukaryota > Metazoa > Chordata > Mammalia > Dasyuromorphia > Myrmecobiidae > Myrmecobius > Myrmecobius fasciatus. The sequence goes on along the minus strand of JAJPUD010001689.1, from coordinate 315,190 downwards.
GTATTTTATAGAGCTAGAGAAAATGACAATAAAGGCTTCCCTTTACTATCCCCACTTCATTCATTCATGCCCTTTGATGATGACCACACAGGTCACATTCTGAGAACAGGTTGGCTTCATCTTCTGGATGTCACCATATGTGGGGTCAAAAGTAAGTTGTGACATAACGATATTGCTTGTTACTGGCAATAGCCAAATTACAACACTGAAGTGAATACATTTGAGTCCTCAAGATCAGTATATGAAAGTGAATTGAGAGGAGTGAAAAAGGTGAAGGTCAAATGAACAAAGAACAGATGGTATCTATTCTCTTCCCAAAGATAGCCAGAGTTAAAATCCCCTTGGTCTCCCTTGACCGAACATTTCTGTGGTTGATTGTTCTGTATTTTTTTTAACTTTCATAACAACTGTCCTCTTTCTCTCCTCTGACTCTATCACCTCTTGAAACAGATCTTCATCCCTTAACTCTTGAACCAGTAGCTGCTGCCTAAAGTCTTTCCAAACTCTAGTCTTTTATTTTCCTGTCACCACTAAGCTGAAGCATGTGTGATGACCATACCCTAGTAAAACATATCAGCAAATGGGCTAAACCAGATGGCGGCTACTCAATAGATCACAAACACATTGATGAGTTAGGGAGATGCCTATCCAAAGCATGAGAAGACTCCTGGTAGAATGGGTGGATGAGAACAATTTGTTCCAACAGCCACGAAAATAACTGAAGCAGATGCTGGGGAGCACTTACAGCTGGACCAGACATCTCCAAGGTCATTCACTGCATCCTGGACCATCGCAAGACATCTTGATTTTTGTCTTGCCACTGGACTTCGATGACTCAGGAAGAGACAGTGAGGTTGATGACTTTTTGACTGGCTCATTGAAATAAAATTCATGCTAGTCAAGACATTTATGATGTCATTGATCCTCTTTGAAAATAAAGGACAAACAACTTTATTGTCAAATTGACCTTCACAAAGCACAAATCAGATCCTATGACCCACCCTCCCCCCCCATTCAATGAAGTATTATATACAGTTATATACAATTGGATCAATTTCCCTATATAATGGAATAAATTTCACTGGCTCCTTACTACCTCCAGAATTAAATATGAAATTGTTTTTGGCATTCAAAGTCTCTCATGACCTAGAACAAAAAAGGTAGGAACAGTGCTAATCTTTTTATACCTTATCTATCCCTCTAAATCCCGCAATCCAGTGTCATTAGTTTACTTGTCATCCTGCTAACAAGACATTCCATCTCTCTGCTCCAAAAATTGTCACTGGTCATCCATTTTACCTGGAATGCTCTCCCTTTTCAACTCCATTTATTGGCTTCCCAATTACCAGTAACAACTTCTACAGAAAGTCTTTCCCAGGCCTTCTTATTCTAGTGTTCACCAACTGTGTTGCCCCAGTTTTCCCATATCTCCTCCAACATCCAACTTTATATCATGGTATCACCTCCCTGATGTCTTGGTCCTCATTGAGACTAAAGGACAAACAATGACCTTTGCAAGTAGGAGAGTTGTTTCACTGGGAACCAACTAGAACTGGCCAGTTAAGCAATATAGCTTCTTTTCCTTTCTTTTTTTTCTTTTCCTTTTTTTTTCCTTTCCTTTCCTTTCTTTTCCTTTTCCTGAGTGCCTTCACTTTCCAGATTAATTTTTTAACTAGTTAAAAAAAGCCATTCTCTGTTTCACTTCTTACCTAATTTTAGACTGCTAAGGAGCTTAGCCTGCAAAAATCAAGGTCTCCCATTGCAATCAGGACAATCTACAGTCAGGATAACTTGGCTCCAGAGGAAAAAGTGAGGCTGGTGACTTTGCACAGCCCTCCCTCACTTCAGTCCAATTCACTCACGTGTCATAGAATCACCTCCCTGGAGTAATGGTCCTCTTCAAAAATGAAGGACAAACAACAACCCTCTTTTATAATTTCCTGTTTCTCCTATGTATAGCTTGTCTGTACATGACATAAGAGCCTCCTCTCCCTAAAAGGTCATTTTGTATTTGTATTTCCAGTTCTTAGCACAGTGCTTGGCACATGCTTGTTGATTTGCCTGTTGATTTGATTGATCTCTTTAACTCATTGTTTCTATTATGCCACAGTCTGTTTATACTCACCTTTATTCTTTGTTTTATAATTCTCATCGCTTCAGGTACCTTATTGTTTTGTGACTCTGCAGTCATAGAAAGTCATTGGTAACATGTTACTATTAAAACAAGAGGCCTTTGTTTTCCGGGAGAAGTTTGGGGTCATTAAAAGAACTTTTCAATTTCCCAAAAGTAATCCAATTCCTTCTCTCGATGGCCTCCAAGGTCCCTTTGAGCTCTAAGTCTGTGACCCCATGATCTTCTTATTCAATTCTAGGAACTAGTCACAAAGTAATGGGATATTTACTGTTTCCTGAAGCATTCTAGTCCATTTCTGGGTATCTCCACACTCAAACACTTAGTATTTTGTCCATGATGACCCAAGTCATCAAAAGGATAGCAAAGCACAGAAATAGAATTCACTGGTTATCTGGAAACTTCAGTTTTGAAGAAATGAATCTTAAGGACACAGAATGAAGATTTAGCTCTGACCATATCTATTAAGTGGGACTAAGGAAGAACCTAGAGAGCAAGGGAAAAAAAGGAAGATACTTCTGCAACTGTGGGAAGGTGATTTTAAGATCACTCAATGTGGAAGGTTTCTATATTCCTCTCCAGATAAGACTGAAGTATTGGTCCAGGCTGAATTCCTCCCTCCATGCAACAAAAGCCAAGATTTCTCATGGTACCTACTCACCTGTTTCCCTTTCTTGGTCTATACTGAGTGTCTCATACTTCTCCTTGGCTTTGACTGACTTCAAGCTAACACCCAGTTGTCTGGACTCTCATCGACTTGAGCCCTGTTTTTCATTCTCTTCACCACTCCCCAAATGGAACCTGGAGCCATTCAGTCTCTGGGCAGAGGCCAGAGGCATTTCTTACATACTCATTACCAATCAACTCATAATAATTAGCTCTAGCTATAAACATATATAAACAGAATCATTTAGAAAGGAATATAGAAAGCAACAGAAAGTGAGGTGCTTTCATCATCAGAATAATCAAGTTACCTTTCTCTTCTGTGGTTGAACAACCCAGATCCTTTACCTTTACCCTCAAAGACTCTTTTTGATCCCCATATGCAAATAGTTCTTGCTTCTCTGAATTTCTAGATCTTTAAAACATTTATTTAGTAGAATCTCTAAAATGGACCCAATTCTCTAAGGAGGTATTGTCTTGATGAATTCCTGAAATACATATATATCTATATAGATATCTATATATATCTATATAGATATCTATATAGATATATATATGGGATAGGAACCTTAGGGCTCTTCTAGTAGAGAATTTCTTAACCTGGGATACATGCACTTATTTTCATTATTTAATATTTTACTATTTCACTATATATTTGTTTTCCCTTGTAATCTTTATTGTATTTTATTTTGTGCATTTAAAAACAATATTCTGGGAAGATATCGACTGGCTTCATATAGATTGCCAAAGGACTCCAGTACATCAAAAACTACTAAGAATTCTTTCAGGAGTATACTGTGGGCTACTGGTAAAAGTCAATTGTTAAGAAATCAGCAAACACTACAAATCAGAGCTTGATGTACAATTTCATTTATTTTTTTACTTGTTTGTTTGGTTTGGGTTTGACCATTAAAACATTTATTAGCAGATAACTATTTGTTGTTCGATCGTTTGCAGTTGTGTACTACTCTTTGTGACCCTATTTGGGTTTGATTTTTTTTTAATAGCAAAGATTCTGGAAGTAGTTTGCCATTTCCTTCTCCAATTCCTTTTACAGATGAGGAGACTGGGATGAACAGAGTTAAATGATTTCTCCAGTCACAGAGGCTGTAAGTGTTTGAGGATGGAGTTCAAATCCTGCCTCAGACACTTGAGAGAGATGGGACTCTGGATGTCTCACTTAACCACACTCGGCCTGGGGTTTCTCATCTGTAAAATGACAGAAGGGGTTGGATTCGGTGGTTTCCAAATTTTCTTCCAGCTCTATTTTCATGGTCCTATTACCCTATCCTGTTTCTAAGTATGGAGCACACTCCCTATGACCACAAAACTTGAATTTGTTGATGACTATGCTTGATTTGGTTAACAGGAGAAAGTAGGGATGAGAAATTTGTAACGGTTTAGAACAAAGAAAAGTACACACTGACCTGGTGCTTAGGGAACCTCTCTAGAATGAGTTAACAGCCATAACTCACACCCTAAGAATTGCTGCTTTTGCTGACATAGAGTGATGTAACCTGGGAAATATTTTAAACAACAGAATTCTCCAGACTTCACCTCCTTGGCAGCAGACTTGTTCTGGTGCTTTCCCAGGTTCCATTTATGTACTATCCTCCCCCCATCCCCATTAGAATTCAATAGAGGAAGGAACTGTCTTATTTGCTTATGTTTGTACTTCCAGAATTTAATATGGTGCATATAGTAAGGGCTTAACATATACTATTTATCTATCTATCTATCTATCTATCTATCTATCTAACTATCTAGGTCTGAAATTCTAACTTTTTGTCTTCTATCTATCTGTGTTCCTGTATGTCTCTATATAGCTAACTATCTATAGCTATCTAGCTGGCTAATATACTTTCTGTCTCTCTCTGTCTTTTATTTCTCTGTGTCTCTGTCTAATTCTGTCTCTCAATGTCTCTCTATTTCTGTCTGTCTCCTCTTTCTCTCTCCCTCTCTCTCTCTCTCTCTCTCTCTCTCTCTCTCTCTCTCTCTCTCTC
>JAJPUD010001689.1:268904-310383 GCA_023553655.1 Myrmecobius fasciatus | reverse complement strand
CTCTCTCTCTCTCTCTCTCTCTCTCTCTCTCTCTCTCTCTCTCTCTCAATTGCCTCCTAGAGCTATTTGTACTGGGGCTTTGAAGTATCATCAACCAACCCCTGCTTCTCAAAATCACTCACTTTCTTAAGAAACATTTTTACTTGATGATAATCACTCTGATTCTTCCAGTAATTAATACCCTCCTTCCATTAACTCCCAGGTATTTATTTTTTTATTTATTCTTCAGAGAGACAACATATTTCATTATATAGGAAACTGTCCTCTGAGTCAACAAAACCTGAGTCAAATTGTCACTTCAGACATATAGGCACAAGGCTGTATGACCTTGAATGAGTCCTTTAACCTCTCAGGGTCCTAGTCCTCCTTTTAACTTTATAAGTGGCAGAGAAAGTGCTGGCCTGCATTGTTGGAGGAAGTTTTCTCTTCTGAAAATTCCTTAGACCAATAAAATCCCAATTCTACTTCCCATTCCTTTTCACCCACCCATCCCCACTGAAAAGCTCAATGAGAGCAAGGGATGTTTCATTTCTATGTCCATATCTCCAACATCCCAGTGCTTAACCCTCAGTGGATACTTATTTAATGAATGCTTGGTGATTGATTGATTGCCACATCCCCAACTGAGTCCTGTAATTTCTTTGGATAATATGTAGTTTGAATCACTGGAAGGTTGAGTCATACTTGCAGAGACAGAACTAGCAATTCTGGCTTCTGGAAGAGCAGTATGCCTGGAGCAAACAGTGCAAAGCCAAGCAGAAAATTAACCTTGCAATGCATAATGTTAAAACAATGTGAAATAAGTAAGATAAATTTCGATAGTAATGATACATGGAGCTACTAATAGTAGCTTAAAACTATACCAAGAGTTTTGGTTACTAGTTACTACAGAAATTTGTCTTACTTATTTCATATTATTAGCTATTAAGTGATTAATAGTTTAAATATTATATTGTTAGCATATTATCACTATTTCATATTATTAGTCATTCTAACCTATTAATAACTTCAAACTGCACCAAGACTTCTGGAACATTATAGCCTGGATTGTTCAGTGCCCAAGGATATAGCCCCTATTGTCCCACTTTAATTGTAGATCTCCATTCTCCTTATACTACTTCTTAGGTTTCAGTTAAAGGACATCACTTCTAATCCCATCACCACTGGATTGACTTCCCTTCCCTCAGTCTCCTCTCTCCTCTAATTGGAGGGCTGGAAGATAAGAGTACCAAACTCTTCCCATTGCCTTCCTTTACAAAAGGTAGAAACTGAACTTTGAGACTCTCACTTCACTGTTTCTGTCAGATTTTAACTCCATGGATCCTTGCTTTCTTGCCTCATTTTGTATATCTTTCTCTTTCCCCATTAGATTATAAGGACCTTGCACAGTGCCTGGCACATAATAATTACTTTATAAATGTTTATTGACTTATTGGATTGGAGAAGCCAAATTACATATAATGCTGATCTGATTTGTCTTTATTCTCAGAATTTTTTAATGAGGTAACTAGGTGGTACAATGAATAGATTGGTCTTGGTATCAGGAAGACTCCACTTCATAAATTAGAATTCAGCCTCAGACACTTTGTAGATGTATAGTCCTGGGCACATCACTTCATCCTGATTGCCTCAGTTTATCATCTGTCAGATGGATTGAAGAAGGAAATAGCAAACCATTCCAATCTCTTTGCCAAGAAAATTCCAAATGGTGTTATGAGAGTTTAATATTAATTTGCAATTTACTGGGTATTTAGCTCTGTATTAAGTGTATCATGAAGAATCTGTAAAGAAAACAAATTGCAAAAGCCTTAAGTATGGTTATCTGGCCTTATTTAAAAGCCAGACTTGGAGTCAGGAGAGGGCTGGTATTGAGTTCCACCTATAACACGACTAATGGTATGATTATAGGCAATCATTTAAGCTCTGGATCTCAAAAGCATGCTCTTTAAATGGACATTACAGGATTATAGATTTAGAGCCGGACAGTACCTAAGTAGTCATCCTGTCTAACCCCTTCCATTTTTCAATCAGGAAATGATGAGGTTAGGTGGGATGACTTGACCAACATCATACAGCCATAAAAATCTATGTAGTGCCAACGTGAGGCTGTTCTGAAGTAATGAGATACTGGGTCTTGCAATCATTAAGGTACTAAACATGGTGGTTAGTTTAAGCTTTAATAGCTTAAAACTCCACTAAGACTTTGGGGACACCCTATAAAAATGTCACCTATTATCATTATAATTCTGCTCCCATTTTATAACTACTCTCTCCCTTTCTTCTACCCTCAGGCCAAGGGCACATAAGCATCTGCTCCACATCAGAGAAGTAGAATCCCCCCACAGATTCTCATGAACCCTTACCAAGGAAATAATGAAATGGGTTAGAGCAGATAGTATTGCTTTTAGGCCCAAAGCCTGATTTCCTTGGGACTGGTGATTTTTTTTCCTGAGGTTCTAAAAGCAGTTCTTATTTAAAATAGTAAGCCAATAAGCATTTATTAAGCACCTATTATGTGCCAAGGACCATGGTAAATGCTGGGAACACAGAGTCAAAGAATGAAATAATTTGTATGATTGCCTCTTAAAAATAAAGATGAGTCACCAATTAAACGATCATCTTATCCTCCTTGTCCTAGATTTGATTAGAACGTGTTTCTCCCTAGCAAAATTTCAAATAGTTTACAATGTTTAAATGGTCATCGGGCTTTAGAGACAGGCACATACAATGTGACTTTAACAGTCATTTGCTTATTAGTTGATGAGCTATATTTTAATTTGTCTCCCCCTCCCCATGTCTGTCAATAACAACATGTTGTGATGACTTACATCAGAAGGCTCTTGGTTAATCAATCATTAAGTGATGTTCCTTATCATATGCAAAAAGACTATTAATGCCATTTTATATAAAAGCTTACCTAAGCGGATATTTGAAAAACAGAGCCATTCAATCACATTGGGGCAGATTTTGGTTTTTGCTGAACACACAAGAAATATGTTCGTACTAATTAAAACACCCAGTGATAAAGAACACATTGGGAATGTATTGATGGAAAAGATAGTTGAAAATGTCCCAAAATATGTTCTTTGGTAAGAATCAATGATAAATATATTTATTTAAAGGCAGCTGGGGGAGTTGCATCTTTAAATTTAGTGTTGAGCCCAAGCTGCTCCTAAAAAGAAAATAAAAATAAAGAGCCTGTGAATAATTTTCATTTCCTATTTTGTTGTTTGTTAAGAGTTTCACAGCTTTTTGATATCTTGGGTTGTTCCAGGCTGGAGATGTTTCCCCAATTCTCACAATATACATCATTCAGTTTTCTAAGTAGAACTTATTATTAATTTTTTTTTCATTTCCATGTCTGTTCAGCAGCCTTTATGCACCTTAAAAATAGAATAAAATCTCTTTCTTTTAAAAATGTAAATCCAATAAACAGGCTTGAAGGAAGCCTTATCTCATTTTTGGAGGATTAGATTGTTCTCTGAAAGCTCAAGTACAATTGGGATTTACCACTAGCCCCTGGTTTTGTCACTAGACATTTATGATACCCGAGGCTACCTGTCAACAAAAGGAGGAAGACACTATTTCCCCTATGAGGGACAGGAATGAATAGGTGTTAGTAATAGAGATTTAGGTGAAAATAGCTAAAGTGGCGTCAAGTACCTGGACAGATGCACTCCATCCATCCCAGTAGAAATAGAGAAATGTATACTCAGACAATTATGAAAGGTGAGCTCTTTATTTCACATAATAATTAAGTAGCTAAGTTTCCACACACTCTACTGTTCAACTATACTGACCTCCTTACAGTTCCTTGAATGCATCATTCTACATGAGATCTCCATGTTCCATGCATAGAACACTGCCCCCTCCCCTCCATCTCTTTACCATTTCTGGCTTCTTTTGAAATTCAGCTCAAATCCTACATTCTACTCAGGGTCTTTCTCAAGTCCTTCAATCCCCACTGCCTTCCTAATGATGTTTTCCATCTATTCTGTAAATATCCTATAGATTCCTAATTGTTTGGTTATTGTCGTCCCCATTAGGATCAAGCTCCTCTCCTTAAATAGAATCTCTTTCTCTGCCCTCTTGAAGGGCAGGGACTATATTTTTTGCCTTTCTTTACACTTTAGCAGGGCAATTTGGTGACACAGTGGATAGAGCACTGTACCTAAAGTTGGAAAGACCTGAGTTCAAATTCAGTCTTAGACAATTACAACTGTGTGACCTAGGACAAATCATTTAATCCTATTTGCCTCAGTTTCCTCATCTATAAAATGATCCGGAGAAGGGAAAGGTAAATCACTCTGGTACTTTTGCCAAGAAAACCCCAAACTGTCAAAGAATCAGGCATCATTAAGAGCACTGAGCAACAGCATATTTTGGCACTTGGTACAATGCCTGGCTTAGAACAAATAGTTAATAAATGCATAAATAAAATTATGAAGAGTTTTCAAATATTAAGGCACTATGTGTTATATGTTATTATTTAATTAATTATCTGTACTAAATAGGTTCAGTTGTTCCTGTATTATTGAAGGACTGAAAATGCTTTCAGTTGTGCTTTTAAATGTCTTTACCTTATGGAAAAGCTCAAGTGCCCTCACCTTAGTTATGTCTCTTCACTAGCTATATAATAGTACTTTGGGGGCCATTAGCGGTCAAATTGGACTATGTCTTCCTACTGGACTATGTCTTGCTACTGGACTCTGATGAGGCTGGAGGAGAGAATGAGGCTGATGACTGTCACTCAAATCCAGTTCACTTGAGAGTCAAGACATCACTCTCCTGATGTCATCAGTCCTCTTCAAGAACAAAGGGCAGACAACAAAAGGACCACAGTGTCACTCTGTGAGAAAATCTTCCATTCTTATATTGCGGAAATCCACCAGAAAAAGAATCCCTAAGTTCCATTACTCTCTTGGGGTGTTAGATAGAATGAGGACATGGCTAAAAGAAACTGGAAAGAGAAAAATAGTCTTGGCCGTTTCTTTGCATTAAAGATGCAAAGATGTCGATGAATGAAAAGGGGATTTCTAAGTCTATCCCTGGTCATGAGACAAGAAATCATGCATCCCCTCTGCAATGTGCGTCAAGAGAGGCGACCAATTTAGATGTGTGAGGCACTACATAATCCATAGGAATGGGCTCCCTGCTTTCAAGTAGCTTACAGGCTATTTTAAACAGACCCATATGGATACACAGACACATATCCATAAAGCAGAGGTAAACAAGGCATAAGGGAAAATGGGAAAAGACAAGGAAATCTAGATCTGAAAACATCGCTTCTTTGGCTTTCTGGGGAGATGGCAGAAGGAGAGGCCCTCAGGAAATATTTCAGGGATTCAATTTAGGGATATCCTGAACACCAGGAAGGAAAAACACGGGGTCTATGATTCTCCTATTTGAGTAACATCAAAGAAGTTTTTGATTTCCAGGTTATCCCCAGTTGGGTTATCCCCAATCAGACTAGTTGATATGCCATTCTCTGTACATGACAACCCTTTCTACCACCTCACAAGCTGTACCCCATAGCTCTATCTCTTAGAATCCCATATTCCTTTTAAATTCAGCTAAAATCCCATCTTCTCCATGAATCCTTCACTGCTACCCTCTCTCAGTTGCTACTCCAGCCTGAAAAATAACTTTATACATATCTGTACATATTTTTATTAACTTGTGTTCAAGTTGCTTCTCACCTGCAGAATGTAATTTCCACAAGATCGGGACAATTTCTTTTTCATTACTGAATTCCCATAATTTAGCACAGGGCCTTATATCTACTATAGCAGGATCATTGATCTAGAATTGGAAGAGACCTGGTCAAATAGCTTCTTTTTCTACTTAAGGAAAGAGATTCAGAGATTTTAAGTGACTTAAAAATGGTAGTGGGTAAATGATTATGGAGGGATGGAAAGGGGAGGGAAATGAAGGGAGGAGAGGAAATGGGAGAAAAGGGAAGGGAAAGGAAGGAGAGAAGGGGAAGAGAAGGGAGGGAGGAAAAGACAGAGAGGGGAGAAGAAAGGAGATGGGGGGGAGGAGAAGAGAGCAGAGGGAAATAAAGGGGAAGGAAAGGGAAGGAGAGAAATGGAGAGAAAGGAAAGGAAGAGAAGAACAGAGGAGGGAATGGAAGGAGAGGAAGAAGGGAAAAAATGGGAGCAGGAACTCCTGCTTAGCTTCTCCATAGCATTCTAGAAATGGGAAGAAAAACCTTTACCAAGTCATAGTTTAAAACTTAACTGTACTACATGCATTTAAAACTCACTTAGTATTCCCCAACCTCTGGATGTTGAACAGGCTTGGAAAGCAAATTCAGTGATAAAGGATCAGCCAATATAACTAAATCTTTTTTGCGGACTTATCCATTCTGTGCCTATAAAAATCTGACATAGCATAAAAAACAAAAACTTGTTACCACAAGGATTTCTATTGAATGAGTCTAATTTTTCATATTGGGCTGTTACTTAAGGAAAAAAAAAACAAAAACTGAGACCAGTCATTTAATTCAGTTGGATATAGCAAGAATCTATAGCTAACTGCCTTCCTATATTTATAAAAAATACTAATTTATGTTTACTTATAAATACTTATATTTATATGTTTACAAATATATATTTAGAAGTATATATTTATATTAATAAAAGTCTAGTGCCAAGTGTTTTTGTAACTTTTTTTTCCTATCAAGAAGGAAAGTGTAAGATTTTTCATATAAACAATTATGCCAGCTCCTGTACAGGTATGTTTTTACATTTTATATGCCTTAATGTTACACAAATATTGAGCTTTTTTATTCTGTTGCTGTCTTTGTCTCTCTTTTTTAGTCTCTTTCTCTCTTTACAAAGTTCTGATGATTATATATATATATATGATATGTATATATACCATAAAATTTATAAAATAAAATATATTTAAAGAGGATGTATGGATAATTCAAAAGTTGACAAATGGAGTTCTTGATCTTTAGAGATTATTACCACTCAGACATAGCTCTCATATAGCTGTCTCTAATATTTCAAAGGAAAGTTTGATAGTCAGAATGAGTTTTGAGTTGGCATTTCTATGATGATGCAAATGAAACTCTGGAAACAAACTTGCCACCAAAAGATTAAGCCAATATAGAGACTGTATCCCTTGTAGATAACTTGAAAAGATACAATGTAGGTAGAAACCTGACATCACTTATAAATGGTCATGGGGATGAAAAACTACATTGCCTATGTAAGCAAATGCATACATCAGATCTAAAACTAAATATAGAAATATGGAAACATATGTGTGACTTGTCAGGCACAGGAGGGTAGAAATATGTGACACATGTGAATTGTCTGTTGGAAGCTTATTTTATTTTCTTTTTCTTACTTTCCCATCCTGTGTTCGTTCAATGTGGCAGCTCTGCTCTTTGTTTCTTCACAGTAGCTACATTTCTCACCCTAAAAGCATGTTTTACTTGGGACAGAGACATATCCTGCAGTTTTAATAACCAACAGATGAATTCTTACCATAGGCCATAAAATTGGATTATCATTCTGTTAGGCAGAAGGTCCTTTGTAACCATGAACACTTAGCTTCTGACCTTGAAACAGGAAGGTTTATATATGTGAAGCTCTAGACACTGGAAGTCAGAAACTATTTGCAGACCAGTATACTGTGGTTTAACAAACTGAGATGGTTATTTAGAAGTAACAGATACAACTTCAACTCTCCTGGTATTATTCTAATTTGCCCTCAAATCTCCTGCTGATGAGTTTCTGTCCCCTACAGCTCAAGAAACTTCTTTTGAGAACAAAATGCAAGAAGTTAAATAAACATTATTGGGCTGCCTGAATGGTCCATTTCCTTTTTGGCCTTGATTTAAGGACATCTTGTCACAATTTAGGACCATTAGGATAAAAAGTAAGCCATGAAGTATTAATTCAATTCAAGTCACTAAGCATTTATTTAGGATCTAGTATGCAATATAATAGTGTGTGTGTGTGTGTGTGTGTGTGTGTATGTGTGTGTGTGTGTGAATGTTTTTGTACTATTAAAGTACAATGGAAAAATATGTGCTTTGTAGTCAAAAGGATCCTGGTACTCAAATTCTTATGTGAACACTAGGCAAATTGTTTTTTTTTTTTTGGGGGGGGGGAGGAAGTACTGGAGTGAGAAGGATCCTGGGCTGAAAGTTAGGAAGGACCAGGATTCAGATTCCACCTCTTCTATTTATTATGTATCCAGGAGAAAAATCATATAGTTTCTCTGTGCCTCAGTTTTCCTTTTTGTATAGTGGGGATAATAATATCTGCAGTGCCCATCTTATAGTGTTGTTTAGAACAAATTAAGTAAGTGCTTTCCAAACCTTAAATGGCTATGAGAATGTCAGTTATTATCTATAAAGAGAAGTATTGTGTCAAAATTGATAGAGGGCTGGCCTCTGAATAAGAAAGGAAACTGAGTTTGAGTACCAACCTTAGATATATCATTTAATCTCTCCATGTTTCAGACAATTTTCTGAGACAACAAATTATAATAAATGAATGAATGAAAAAGAATTGAGCACTTACTATGAGGTACTGCCTAAAACAACTGAACAACAACAGACAGCTAGGTGGCCAAGTGGATAGAGTGTCAACCCTGAATCAGGAAGTCTGAAATTCAAATCTGCTGTTGTCTTCAGGTATTTGAAGGTCTGCCATGGAGAAGAGGAATTAGCTTTAACCTGTTTAACCACCAAGGGAAGAATTAAGAGGAATTGAGGAAAACCCTAAGAAGCTGTTTGAGATTTGATGTCACTAAAAACTTCTTAACAATTAGACCTATCTAGTGCAATTGGCTACCTGCTTTGAAGTGGATGAGGTTCTCCCCTACCTGGAAGTTTTTAAGCAAAGACTGATGACCACTTGTCAGGCAGGCTGCAAAGGAAGTTCTTCGTCATGTAAAGTTTGTAATTCCTTTTGAGATGCATTTTAGCTTTGAAGTTCTGTGACTGTAAAGCTCCCCTACCCATGGGAAACAATACAGTTTCAGACTTTGGCTCAGCATCAGTTGGACCAAAGACATCAGATCCAAAAGGTATGTACTGCAAAGGCTTTCATTGTCTGTAAAATCATCAATCTCACCAGCATGAATAAATGAATGGGAAAATATTTAAATGCTTACTCTGTGCCAGACTTGGCTTAAAGAGTACTTTAAAATTTGTGTCATCCTATTTGAGCATAACAACAAGATGATGTAGGCATTATGGGTATTCTCTTAATAGATGGGGAAGCTGAAGCTGAGGGAGGTAAATGATTTGCCCACATTCATATACTAATATGTGAACTTAGGTCTTCAGGATTTCAACTTCAGTATCTTAGCTCACACTGACTTTACACATTTAATCAAAAGGATAACACATAATACACATACATATGCACACACGAGCACGCACACACACACACACAATACAGCCACAATTGAGAGATTGGCTAGGGAGCTAGAAAGGATAACTAGGCTAAAGTGCTACCAGTTGGGGGAAGAGCTGTTTGTCATTTTATCAAAGCCAGGTGTTACAGGCTCCCTGCTTCCTCCAGTGTTGGCTGAGAATGGATCCTGGATGGCAGCCAGCTCAGCAAGACATGACCAAGGTGATACCAGCTGCTTTGGGGGAGAGGACTTTGAGAAACACCTGGGTATTGTAACTAGCCCATCTCAATGAGAGGTCAAGCTTATTCTGCAGCCTGATGATAGGCAGCTTAAGGATGAGATTGTTCGTGCCAGCCTCCCAAGGGATGGCCATAAAGCCAACTATGTTTATCTTCTTTGCTCAAAGTCCTTCACAGTCAAACAGCCCACTTCAGCTTTTACCAGAAAGGGATGGAGGAAGGAATAAGGAAGAGGAAGAATAAGATCGCGTGTGTGTGTGCATGTGTGTGTGTGTGTGTTTGTGTGTGTGATACATGGGTACAAAATGCATAAACAAAAACAGAGTGCTTGTTGTTGCTGAGAGACAGAAAGAGACAGAGAGATTAAATATATATATATATGCACATGCACATAAATACATATATAATACACATATAAAAATTGCATAAGAGAACTTCACAGCTTCTCTTACTTTCTTCAATCAACAAGTATTTATTAAATACCTACTGTGTACCAGACACTGTACCAGGTGCTGTAGAAACAAATACAAAGAATGAAATAATCTCTATTTACCAGGATTCTACATTCCCATTGATGTAGCAGATAGAGTCCTGGGAAGTTAAAAAGACCCGAGTTCAAATTCTGTCTCTGACACTTATTTAGTAGGTGTCTTTTAAGAAGTCACTTAGCCTCTCTCATACTCAGTTTCCTCATCTATAAAATGTGAGTGATAATAGTACCTGCCTCATGGGATTATTGAGAGGTTTCAATGAGATAACATAGGTAATAAAGAGCTTTGCAAACTTGAAGACAGATAAATGGATATGTTTGTATGTATATGTATGTGTACATGTATGTATATGTATAAATATATGCTATATTCATATACCATTATTATTTTATCATATATTAAATTTTAATTAACAATAAAAACTTACATTAAAAATAAACAGAAGAATATATTCCCCTTTATCTGTTAACCAGAGCTTTGATTTATAATTCCTGAACTGCCCGAGACTCCACAAACATATTCTTTTCTGATCCTGCAGATATTTCTGCAGATGATTCAAAATTTTTCACCTTAACCAACTCAGCCACTTCTTTCAGTGTAAGTCTAGCTTCTCTATTAAAGAGGAAGCTAATAGAAAGCATATCAAGGATCAGATAAAAGAAGAATGCTACCATCACTATTCTAAATCTATATATATTGCAAATATTTAGCATTTTTCAGTATTTGGTCCTTAAATATCTCCTTTCACAAAGTAGGATAAAATTTGTTTTTTCTCATTTGGGAATTTTTATCTATCTGACATTGAACATAGAAAAATGTTCCTTAAATATGTAGAGATTCTGAAGTGTTTGATTTAACTATTCATACCCACAAAACCAAGTGGATGAAAATTGCCTATTGTCTGGAATGCTGAATATAGGCAAATGAATGAAATATAGAGTTTATCTCTTAATACATATATATGTTTTTACTTATAGTATATATGCCAGTTTTCAGACACCCAAATAGACGAGTTGGGCCTAAAATACAATAAAGGAAAAAGGCTGAATTGCTTTTGGAAAACTGTCAAGTTCTCTACAAGCTTCTCCATGGGAAAAAAAAGCCTAATTTTTTGATATCAAAATTATTCTAGAATTACTGTATGGCTATGAGACAAAAAAAATGATAGTCTATGAAAAATTGAAATTAAGAATCACCCACAGGGAATGGAGAGGGACTCGTGGGCGCAATGGATTACAAATAAGGAATTATGAAGTAGCAGGTTAAAGGCTGTCAGCCTAGAAATGTAAAATAAAAATGGGAATAAGGTGGGTTGGTCAAATGGTAACAAAAGACAACCAAAGGATGGCTTGGGTATTACTTTCTTATATTATTATACTCTTGATTTCAGAAACCCCATATATAAGAGGTATGCTCTCTTTGGTAAATTGATGAGAGCAGATGATCAGAGATATACTAGATGGTCAGACATGAAAGGATTGTGATCTTTATTGAAAAGAATGCCCACATTGATGAGATCACATTTGAATAATCCTAACAATCTGCTGGCCTACATCTAATTTTACCTAATATAAGAGGATTGAAGGTGAATTTATATATTCAAATATTTTTTTATCCCTGGGAATCACTTTAATTTTGTACAATCCTATTAGGGCAATCCCACTTCTCAACTGAGGCTCTGTGGATTTTAGTATCCAGTGATATTGAGTCATATTGAATGGATAGAAGCTTTGATCTGTCACTTGCTTGATGGGGAGAAGGATTCCCGGTAAGAAAGCCTAGTCTCTCACGGCATATTTATTTAGGGCTGTGTTTTGCCTAAGTAATAAACAAGTTCCTGAGAAAGTTTTATATAAATCTAACATCCTATTCTAAAGACTATGAATTGATAGAGGGAATTGCTTCATCCAGGCATCAGTGCTGTGTTCTATAAGCAAAGCAGCATTGAATTAGCTTGGAAGAAATGCAAGGTATGCAAAATTAGAGAATCCACCCCAAATGTTCATAGGATTATTTGTGTGGCAGAGTATTCCGAGCTTATAGTGATCTGATCAGCCACAGTCAGACACACTAACTTCACTCTAACATAGTAATGCCATTTTGGTCCTCCTTGTGAACAAAAGACAATACCAACCAATCATATCAGTGAAATCACAAGCCCAACCCCACCCCTACTTGAAGTATTATAAGAGAAATATGGAGGATATAGAGTAGAAAATGGCAGAGTTCCCATCACCACCTCCACCTGGTAATTTTTGTTCAGCTCCTTTAACTTGCTAAAACTCTATGGGGCCATATTGTTTGGGAGACTTTCTTCTCCCTCACCATGAATGAAAATGTTGCAGAATAACCAGAAAGGAGGGCAAAAAATGACCTTTCTTAGATCCTGCTTTTTCTCCTTCCATACTGCAGTGGAAAAGTCATTAGATTTTCAGTCCTTCCTTGGTCTCTTACTACTTGTCCCCTTGATATATGATTTGATATAGTCAGAAGTAGACTATTTCTCCCCCATCCCCTATAAATATCAGATATTTCCTACCTTTTTGTGTTTGCTCATTATATTCTCTGAAATGTCATCTCCCTACTCCCCACTTCCACCTTTGAAGCCCAACTCAAATACCATCTCTTCCACCAAAACTTCATCTAATTCTTTAGAAAGTCATTCCATATCTCTGGACCTCAGTTTCATTATCTTGACATGATACAATTGATCTAGATAAACTCTAAACTATTGCAATAGTCTTTTCACTACTTGCACTGCTTTAAGTCTTTCCTCACTCCAATCCATTCTCCATTCTCAGTTATGCTAGTGATTTTCCTGAAGCATAGATCTGATTATGTTTGCACAATCACATACACACACACACACACACACACACACACTCAACAGCCTCTAATGGCTCCTTATTATTCCAGATTCAAACATAAATCCCTTTATTTGGCATTTAAAATTCTTCATAACTCAGCCCCTTCCCACCTTTCCAGTATTTTACTTTACTTCCTTTCATGCATTTCTGATCCAGTGTCTCTTGAACAGGCACTCCATCTCCCACCTATGTGTCTTTGTACTTTTTCTCCTTCATGTCTGGAATGCCCTTCTTCCTCATCTCCATTTCTCACTTCCTTCATGACTCAGCTCAAATCCCAGCCTCTGCCCAAGACATTTCCTATCCCTCCTTACCAACTCATGACTTCTCTGAGATGCCCTCTTATTAACTTTGTATATATCTCAAATGTACCGAGCTATTTACATGTTGTCCACACCATTAAAATGTGGGTTATTTGAGGATGAGAACTAATTTTTTTCTTTTATTCTCTTTGTACAGTCAATGGATACCATGCTTTCTAACACACAGTCAATGCTTAATAAATGTTTGTTTACTGACTGACTAAATCTGAGTCCATGATTTTATCTGTGATTCTACTCTCAATGGAAAGAACCAAGAAATAAGCTCATGAGGTCTCAGACATTTGTCTTCAATGTTCCTATTCAAATGCCTGTGTGTTCATTTTCTCTTAGTCCCTTTCTCTGCCTTTGCTTGGAATCAGTATCTCTTGAGGCTGCCGCATCTGGTTCAGGGACTCTGACTACCGGCGGGTGCATGCTGAATGCTACAGTCATAAACTGCTAAAAATTACCAACATTACTTATTCAGTATCGTCAGCTTCTCTGCCTCTGATGACCCCGTATTATCACACTCTGAAATTAGAAACCCTGCATTTGCAATTTGACTGTGTTGGATCTGGATCTTCACAACATGTAGTTTGCACAATAATAACACTCGGAGATCTTTCATTTTTCTACAGAAATTAATTGCCTAAACCACAATGATTTATAGTCATACTGAACATGATTATTAATTTTCCCAATGATTATACCTGTGGGCGGCAACAAATCTACTCATGATAGACCTGGCTTCGCAATTCTGCTAAAAAACTAAAATGTCCATAAGGTAATAACAACTAATTTTTACCTTAATCAACTTACACTTAAAAGAATTTAATATAGGGCACTTGTGCCTTGTGGGGAAACTTGCCTGAAATATAAGGTGCTGAGTTATTTATGAGAATAATTATATAT
Source organism: Myrmecobius fasciatus (assembly GCA_023553655.1). Lineage (NCBI taxonomy): Eukaryota > Metazoa > Chordata > Mammalia > Dasyuromorphia > Myrmecobiidae > Myrmecobius > Myrmecobius fasciatus. Next base: position 296,188 of record JAJPUD010001689.1, on the reverse strand, counting down.
TTGTTACTCTAGTTTGTACTGGGAAATCAGGATCTGAAATTAGACTGAGGTGTATTAAAAAACATAATGAACTCAATGGAATTGTGCATGCAAAGGAACTTTTGCACTAAGGTAAATATATAATAGGGAACAGCCCACATTAGTTATGAAAGAGGATCATTAAACCTTACTAAACTGTGCCGGCTGCTTTTTTTCCCCCTGTACCGGTGTCTATAAATGCTGTCTTTGTTAACAAGAAGGTAAGGTGAATGATGTTAAGGAGGGAGATCTGATTCTTCCTCATTACTAAAATGAAAATTAATTTCTACAGGACTTGCTCTTGCTGCCCAATGAGTACAGGTCTCGATCAGTCTCTAATAACACTGGTAAGAATCTTCAGGATATCAAAGTCAGATTGGGTCTCTTAATCATTTCTCCTCCATTCCTTCCCTGATGCTGGGGTGATTGGTTCATTTATTCCAAGAATTCCACACCTATGCACCCCCCTCTCCTGCTTTGCACTTGGGGGGACAGGCTAGAAAGAAGGCTGTGATTATTGGTTGATATGCAAAGCTTATATAATTCTGTATGTTCGCATCCCAGAAATATTTAAGTCTTTTTTTTCCATGATTAGTGACATTATGCAGTTATGCAAATAATCTGTTATATCTAGGCACATTATGCAGTTATGTAAATGATCTATTTCATTTATATTTCCCACAGAGTTATGGGTAGGAAAAATGTTCTCCCACATCTCCCTACATCCTGGTTTTTAATAAGTTGTGGACCCTATTTGTATATTCCTGCTTAAGGTTTCCATGTTGATTTCTAGTCACTTTTTCCAAGATAGAACTACAATCCTTTGTGACTTAATGGCCCATTCCCCTCCACCCTCACCTTCTTTAGTTCCTTCTACTGTCTCTGGATACATCCTCCTCCTCTCTCTCCCCTACACACATGCTGAATTCTTCCCTTTCATTAAAGAAGCTCAATGAGACAAAGGTTTTTTGTTGATCTATTTTCTTATTTCTTATAGCACAGAGAGTGAGAGTTAAACAAATTATTAAGGAGCTCCTTTGGAAAGACCAAGAGCATGTAAAAGAAGAAAAATCAAGGTAGGTGAGTATTCCCACCACCAGTGGGAAGCCTATGGAATCTGGTTTCAGTAATAGTCTTAAGAGAAAGCAGACTGGACCTTCCATCCATAAATCCAAGTTCTGAGCTCAGTTCTAGCCCTGACTGTTTAATTTAGGACTATTCACTTAGCCTCATGGGATTTCCATATATCTGTCTAATACAATCAGTGGTACCTGCCCTTTTCTTTCTCCATTCATTTTCTAACAGTTTAGTGGATATAAAATCCCTTTTGGTTTTTTAAGACATTTATTTATTACAAAATATTAAGCAATTAGTAAATACTTTGGGGCGAATGAAGTTTTAATTTCATTATTTCAACTAATGCACTAAAAATTTTTCATAGTACCTCACTAGCCTGTAAGGTACCCATTATGTAGGTTCATCTTGGAAATAGAGGAATGGAGAGCCTGGTTACCAGCTCTCTGGAAAGAAGGTTCTAACAATATGTATATGGTCTGTTAATAAAGATTATACTGCCTAGTTTCTATAGAGTTTTTCATTTATTTTTTTTAAATAGCCAAGGACACATTTAATTAGGCCTTTGGGTTTTTTATAGCCAACAAGGGACAAAGAGGGGAGGGGTGAATTTTAATGACAAGGAAAAAAATGCACTTCCTGGGTCTGCTTCTAGCACCAGAAAGCCTATTTTCCAACAGCCTTCTCCCAGCTTCTATGTTAAGAATCTACCAGGTTTGTAAAAATTACAACATTCAGTCTTTCACATTTAGCCCAGAGGGAAAAAACTTAAAACTTTCAGGTTTCACCTTAGATCTGGTGCTTTGGAAATGCTTTCTTCTCTATCGTGGCCTCTCTGTCCATCTGTCACTTTTTCCTTTTTAGTACTCTCTCTATGTGTCATTGCTAATTTTTTCTTTATCAAATCCTCAAGAGTGGTTATAGATCATGAGTTTAAGAGAATTTAAAGATCTTGCTCAAAGCTTCTATTTTAGATGAGGAAATGGAAACCCAGGTGAAGTGATTTTCCCAAGGTTATAGATACAATAAGTGATAGAGATAAGATTTTAACCCAGTTGCCTTCACTATAGATCTAGCCCTTGTTCTGTGGTACCGGTTATACCTCCAGGGGTTTTTGGACTTAGTGGATTTCCCCATGACCACCATCTGATGGCAGAATTTCTTCAGAGAGAGGAGATTCTTTTTAAGAACTTCACAAACACAAGCATTACAATATTCAGTGAACAATAATAACAAAAGAAATCTTCATGAAACAGGGCTCTTCTGTAATGTCTGCTTAGCTTAGAGGTAGTATAATTTGGAGGTAGCCTGGAAGTCTTGACTTACACATCTTGTCTCTGTGATCCTGGGCTTAACCTCTTAGTATCCAAGACAGCTCTCTAGTGAAAGAGAAGGTACCAAGCTTCTGAATTTCAGTGTGCACTCTTTTGCCTTGGTTTGATGTTTTACTGAAGTTATTTTTCTCTCTTTCTTTTTGTTTTCTTTACTTTCATTTTTCTTTTTACTTCTTTTAATTTTCTTTTTCTTTCTTTTCTTTATTCCTTTTCTTTATTCTTTGTTTCCTTTCTTCTTTCTTCTTTCCTTCCTTCCTTCCTTTCTTTTTCTTTTTTCTTCCTTCTTTCTCCCTTTCTTTCCTTCCTCCCTTCCTTCCTTCTTTCTTTCTATCTTTCTTTCTTTCTCTTTTCTTCTTTCTTCCTTTCAGCACCACCACTACATAGATATTTCATTCTTCTATAGGAGCACTGTTGAGATCATAAATTTTCAATAATAAGAACTTTTAAAATGCATGCTCAAGAATAATCAGTATAAATAGGGTTAAGCAAAAAAAATCTTCAAATTATTTCTGTATGTAAAATGTCTCATTCTGTACCTTCAGTACCTCTCTGCCACAAGGCAGGGAAATGTTTCATTATCAGTCTTCTGAATCACAAAATTCTGTTTGATTCATTGACTAGAGTACAAAAATCTTTCAAAGTTGCTTTCCTTTATATTTCTGTGGACATCGAACAAGTGGTTCTGTTGTGAAAGGAATTTCTATTATCAGTGAACACTGTTGTTGGCTAGATTCTCCAGGTTTGAATCGAGAATTCCCACCAAACTTCATTCCCAATCATTTTATCCCAAGGGGCTCTGGTCTGCTCCCAGAGTGTCCTGGCCACCAAAAGGCTGAGTCATCAGTTTTTCTGAACTCCTCCTATTATGGTATCAAGTTTAAAGATTTTAACCCAGAATCATCATATTCTTTATAAGGATAAAGAAATCTGGCTGATCCACAAGAATTTATGCAAGTTAATATGCTTAGATGACTGGAAAGGTGGAGAAATTAACAGCTTGCAAGCTAAAAATTCCATAAAAGAAGAAATAGAGCGCTAAGGTCCAATAGCCCAGGTACATATGGCAGGGTTTTAGTTAATATATTTCAAGTCTTATACTCAAATTTAGCCCAAACAACTTGCTGATATGCAATTGTCTTTCTAAATAGTTTGTGTAAATGCCTTTTATTTCCTATGGGCACATTATTACAGTGAAAAAGCATGGGAACAAGGAATATCCACTACATTTCTGGATCAGATTTTAAAAGGAAGGGGGAGAAATCCAGAGAGGGAAAGGAACAGTAAAGGAAGAAGAATGGAAACTAGCCAATGAAAAGAAGAGCTGAGGGAGATGAGGATAGAAGAAAAAAATCAGGGAGGACATTAAATGGGGGAAGAGGAGAAATCCATTGAGAAAGAACAAGAAGAAAAAAGGACAAAACATGGAAGGAGGAAGCAGAAACAAAAAGACCACAAAAAGGCTTTGAAGAAAACAATGAAGACACAGAGCAATAATATTTAGAGATAATAAGATCCTGGCACAGGGTGGGGAGGAAGGAAGAAGAAAAAAGAGGAAATAAAGAATTAATACAGGAGAAAGTTTAGTAGATTAAAATATGAACCACAAATACAAAAATAAGAGGAGGTAGCTAGAAAGTCTGAGAAAGAGGAAGACTGTTACAAAGAAAGAAAAAAAAATGTGAAAGAAACAAAATCAAGCATAAGAATTGAATAATATAGTCAAATAGTGAATAAGAGACAGGCAGAAATAAAAAAAGTTAGAAAAATATTGATTTCTTTTTGTTTGCCATTATCATTACATTTGTCTTTTTAACTTTTTATTGTTGAAAATTGATGGTCCCAACAATACCAATATTGTGTACTGTACATCATCCACTGGATTATATTGCATATATAAATCTGGTAGGTATTGGATGAAAATATACCCAAAAGGAAAAGCAGACTTACAAGTCAAAGATAAACTCCAGTTTTCCAGCATGCACAAAAAAAAAAAATCATCTATTCCAAATCACAAACCCTTTGCTTGCAAGTGGTAACCAAAGACCAAGTCAGCATTCCTTCTGGTTTTTCTGTCTTGCCAAACAGCATAATGGACTCATGTTTGTCTCTCTGTTTATTTTGAGCAAATTCACTTTTGAATATGGTAAGATGAGTTAGGGTGGGGGAAGTTACATAACAACAGAGTTGCAGGAGCTGAATGTTTTTGGGTCATGGCTTAAGTCAAACAACGATGGCAGTGGCAACAAACTTGTCAACCACATATGCTAATTATCATCAGATTACAGGATCAAAGATTCGGAGATGGAAGGGATTTTTTAGGCCATCAAGTCTAATACTTTTGCCTTATACATGAGGAAGCCAAGGCCCAGAAAGGGAAGTGACTTTTGTTCCAAAAGTTACTGTTCCAGGCCACACAGATAGTAGGTAGCAGTACCAAAATTTGACATCAATTCCTCAGACTCCATTCTGCCATAAACAAGGATAGAATAAAAACAAATTTTAAATTCAAGAAAATAAGATTTAGGAAAGCTATCACTGGGATCTAATGAGGGCATTATCATGATATATTAGTACTGAAAAAGATCCCAGGAAGCCTAGGATTTCAGTGCTTATCTAGTATAATAGGACTTCTGTCATAATCTAACAGGAATCTTCTCTATAAATTCACTGAATAGTATCCTCCCCATTCTTGCTGACCTCCATTGAAGGGAAATCTGCTGCATGCTTGGCAGCTCAATCCATTTTGAAACATTGAGGATGGCTAGAAAGCTTCTCCAAATAGAGAACTGAAATCTCCCTATAATTTCTGACTACTGTTGTAGACTCCCTGCAGGGGCTAAGCAGAAAAGGCCTCATTCCACTTTCATGGAGTAGCCCCTCCAATACTGAAAACAACCATTATGTCTCAGAGATTCCCAAAATTTGCTATTCTTCAGGCTAAGCAATCCCAACTTTATAAATCCACATTATTCATAGTCTTTATTCCTCTCACCAGATCGACCTCATCCTTCACAAAACATGGTAGCCACAAGTAGGTACAATACTATAAAGTATATTAAAGCAACAGAATATAATGGAAAGATCACCTTCCTCTTTATGAATACCATGCCCTCCATAATGAAGTCTAAGATTAAGCTACTTTTCCTTTGTTAACATAAGATGAACTCCCATGTTCACAGAGTTTGAAATCTTCAAGGACCTCTTCAACCATCTATTCCAACCCATACTCTACTCAAACACATGACAAGAATTCATCCAACCTCTACTTACATTCACCATCATCTAAGACAGAGTACTTCTCTTGTCATTTCAGTCTCCTTTGCAACTTTTTTTTTTCACTGAGGCAATTGGGGTTAATTGACTTGCCCAGGGTCACACAGCAAGGAAGTATTAAGTGTCTAAAACCACATTTGAACTCCTGTCCTCCTGACTTCAGGGCTGGTGCTCTATCCACTGTGCCATCTTTGCAAGTTTTACCCAAGTCTCCTAGTTGTGTTTTCTGTGACCAAACAAAGCAAATATAATCCCTCTTCCATGTGACAAATACACAAAGATTACTCTCATGCCCCACTAACCCCTGAATCTTACAATCCTATTTCCAAAGCTAGAAAAAGATTTAAGGTTCATCTAATTCAACTCTGTTTTTTATATATTAGGAAACTGAGACCTAGATCAATAGAGTGATTTACCTAAAATCACACAAGTAGGAAGAATCAGAGGCAAAACTTCAACCCTATTCCTTTGGCTCTGAAGCCAGCATTTTGTCCATTTTACTAAGTTCCTTTTCCCTTACCCCAGCTAAGTGGATCTAGTTCTTCTAACATTACATTTTGATATTTTTTTGGTGCCTTACATGATGTTTATAAATAAGCCTTGTCTCTTGATGAGAGTATATATCTCTTGAGGGCAAGAACTATGTCTTCCTGAATACTTTTAATCTCAGCACCTAGCTTAGTACTCTATGGATACTATGAGAAGAGCTTAAGTTTGCTTAATTCCTTTGATGATATTGAAGACAACTTAACCAATATGTAGATTAATCTGTTTATAGTTTTCTTCCATAGAACTTGTCCTTCATTATCTGAGGAGCAGTCCCTTCTCTGGCTTATATACTATGATCATCCCTTTCAGGAAATTTTTTTCTCCTTTCTTGACTAGGGGAATGAAGACTCCCTCTCTCCCTCTCGATTTTGGGAATAAACCTTATTTTAGTCAAGAATAGGATTGACAAATGTGTGTGTGTGTGTGTGTGTGTGTGTGTGCGTGCGTGCGCACACATGTGTGTGTGTGTGTGTGTGTGTGTGTGTGTGTGTGTGTGAGAGAGAGAGAGAGAGAGAGAGAGAGAGAGAGAGAGAGAGAGAGAGAGAGAGAGAGAGAGAGAGAGAGAATAAAATAATCATTCCTTGGCTGATCAGGATGAAGTTTGCTGTCTCCAAGAATAGGAGGATGTCTTGTGTAGAGCAGGCTCCTTGCCAGATTCAGTTTTGGTCTCATGGGCCTAAGATTTACTGTTTTTAATCTCTTTTCTGATGGGCATTCTAAATACCTGGTCTAGGCAGTGTTTAATTTCAGCACAGCAGGCATTAGTGTATCCATAAATGGGAGTAAGCAGCTTGTTCTCTTCTCTGATGGAATACCAAAAACATGGATTGTTTGGCTCCCACTCTCAATTCTTATGCTTCCTTTCTCTAGTACATAATTGGCCAGGTTCCTATGCATTCTCACTAAGTCATTTTTGGCTTTAATATTTTACCTGAAATTCCTGTCAGCTATCCTCCTCTGAGAAAAGAGAGGCCTCCAGAAGGGATGACTTTCTGGCAGTTGGGTAACCCATTGAAGAAGAGGTGTTTAAAGCTGATTCTTCATCATAAGAAAATGGTCCCTTGGTTGGGCATTATCAATATCTTCAAGAAAAATTGTCCATAGGCTTCTCTTCTTCATTATTGCTGTTGATGGGGATATCAAAAGTGTCTCTTCATGAGGAGGAGACATTTTCCAGGAAAAACATGATGGCATAAAAAACAATTGCTTTGGGGAGATATTAGAGCATAAATAGACATTCTGCAACTGGTTTTTGGTTGGTTGACCACATGGTGAGTAGGAGGGCCTTTGATAGGCTGTAAAGGCTTTCTAAAGGCCTGAGTCAGTTGCTGCCATCTGTCTTGTCATGGACCTTTTAGCCATCTTTCCATAGTTGGATTCCTTGGTGCACTGTGTCTGATGAAAGAAAATGCTTGGCTATGTTACCCCAAGAAATAAATCTTTATCTTTTGTCACTTCAGTTGGTCTTTTCCTTCTGGATGAAAGAAATGGAGTCTTCCATTTTCTGAGTTTGAAAAAGGTCTGGAGGGTGCCTAATCATCCCAGAGGCCCATCATCTGAGTTTGTAATCAGTATGGCATCAGTGCCTTGAGGAGCAAGGACTGGCCTTGGGAAAGTGACTCTCTTTAACAGAAATGGAAGTCATATTATGTGAGGCATGGTTCCTAATGAAGAATGTCCTTGAATAATACTTCTCTAAATCCTTTTCAATAATTTGATCATCAATATACTCTTATAATCCTGTGAATTATCACTATCTGTTTTGTTGTCTTATGAAATTGCTAGACCATAAACTCCCTGAATTATTAAATAATCAGAAGCATTTAAATCCTGTATATCTTCTAATGTCTTACATAGTGCTTTGTCTAGCTTGTTTTATGACATAGTTTATCCTATGTCTCACTATAACATCTCACAACTTGGAGAAACAAGATGGTTACCTGCAGTTGTTAGGGCCAAGTTGTGATTCCAGAGGAAAATGCTGTCATGTCCCATAGCCTACAATGTACTAATTTAAGGATAATTAAGAGGACTGAAGAGGAGCAAAAGCAGGCCTGGATAGGAATGGTATACAGTCTAAATTGTAAGCCAAGAAAGTAAGGAGTCCCATGTGAAGGCAAGTCAAATCAAGTCACTACCAACAAATCTATTGGATTAAATGGTTTCCGTGAAAGATTTAGATATAGTAGGTAGGTGTTATGAAGGACAAGTTTGGAGTCAAACAGGTAAGAACTATGGCAGAAATAGCACCAAATTTATAAACACCAGTCTTTCACAAAATCACTTCCCCAAGAGGATATCCTTTCATTTAAGGCAAGGTAGCCATAACCTGTGATCAGTCAATCAAGAAGCATTTATCAACATCTCTTCAAAGTGATGTGGATAAAAAGACAAAGGATAAAACTATCCCTACTTATAAGAAGTTTGCATCCTAATGGAGGAGATAACATGTTATAGTCAAACATTTTAGAAGATAAAAATAAGGTTTCTAAATACAAGGCAGTTAGAGAAGCTTTTGAGGGAGATCAAGAAAGATTCCTTGTAGTAGAAATTGTGTCTTAACAAGAAGGATTCCATGAGTCAGAGGTAAAGAAGAATATATTCTAGGTAGGGGGAAAGCCAGTACAAAATCACAGAAGCAGAAAATTAAATACTTCATGTGAGGCCATTTTGGCTGGATTGTTGAGTGCAGGAAGTTGAGTAATGTATAATGAAAAGCCATGCCATAGGGTTTGATCACTAAATACAGGAATTTATATGTGATCCTAGGCCTAGAAGCAATAGGGATCCACTAGATTTTATTTAGTAGTGATCAGAGGATGACAATGATTACCTGTGCTTTAAGAAAACCACTTTGGCAGCTGTGTGGAGAATGGACTGGACTGAGGAGAGGCTTGAGACAGAAAGACCAATTAGGAGACTAGAGAAGATTGGGGATCTGAACTGAGGTGGTGACTAGGTAGAAGGAAGTGATGAGTTTTCAAAAACTATCACGGTAGAATGGAAAGCTTTGGAAACTAAGTGGGTATGTAAGATGAGGAAGAGCGAGAAGTTGAGAATGATTCCATTATCCTGGAGTCATGAAACTATGACTTATGTAGAGATAATAGTCTACAAGCAGTAGATACTTGAATACCATTTTTTTCCTCAGCTCTACACTAGGTATTATGAGGAATACAAATGAATGTATGGTATTGTTCTTGCCCTTAAGTGGCTTACAAACTCCTTTGGAATATGTGACATAAAATGAGAGATAATAATTATGAGAGAATTTATTTCTCCTATTGTTTCTCTATTTCTCCTATCATTTTAACAACATTGAAGTTTTCCCCAGATCCCTATTGGTATTCACAGGTGCCTCTATTTTTGAGGCACCTACTTGACAGAGGGAATAGAGCACTGAACTTAGAAAAATTGAAGTCCTGAGTTCACATCCATCCTCAGATACTTCCTAGCTTTGTGACCCTGGACAAACCATTTAACCTCTATTTACTTCTGTTTCCTCAACTCTAAAATAATAACATTCACTTCCCAAGATTGTTGTGAGTACTAAATGAGATAATATTTGTAAAGTGCTCAGCTATGCCAGTACCTGGCATATAATAGGTGATTATGCTTCCCCACTTACATCCACATATGGCCATAATTTTGGTCCAGTTGGTAGTCTTCTTGTTCTTCACTCAATCAACTACAATATTCATTAATGTCTTTGTAAGGTCTTTCAGACCATCACATGGAATCTATTATAAAATTTCGTGAGGGCCAAAGCTGTCAATAAGTAATGTTTTAGTTTTTATTGAACCTGGGGTGAAATTGCAGCACAACAATGAAGGTTGATTTTGCTGGAAATCCTAGAATAAGAAGAGTCTTTGAGTGGTGAACTATGAAAGTTGTCTTAAAGCAAGGTTTTTTATTTATTTGTTTCCTTTTTCTAAGGGAACATCTCTTGAAATTAGACATATTTGCAATCCAGGGTTCAACCCAATGATGATATCCTTCTATGAAAACATTTAAAAGAATCCACTAGTCACAGTCCTTGTTAGTTGGAAATAAATGCTTATTGATTCCAAGTATTGATCTCATACTTTAGATGAAAAACAATAGTTTTCAAAGCATAGTCAAAAGGATTTAAGGACCAAAGGGAAGCTCTAACTTGGGTTGGTTCCTAGATGATTGGCTGATCATAACTAATCTCAATGCCCTGCATCATAACTTACTGGGACTCTAATTGCCTGACTCCTTTATTGAACTATGTACTAGGTATGAAAGGCAAACACTAGATTGAGGATTGTTGTAGGGTTTTTGAGATTCACCTTTCAATCCATTTCATGTTGCTGGCTTACATTAAAAATGAGGCCTGCTGAAAAGTCCTCAGTAGGGATGGAGCAATTACAATATAAGTGGTCTCCAGTGGATTCATTCACCTGACGAGGCAAAATTCTGTTTTGTTTAGATGCACACAAGCTGTATTCAAAGCTACTACCTTTGGGAAGATTCTGTATTGGGAAATGAATTGCATCCTTTAATTTCTCTGTTACAGAAGTCACTATGCAAAGAACAGATTTAACAAACATTCACTAGGATAGTATGGGTTAGTTAGTCCAAGTGTTAGGAAGGTATGGATTCAAATCCTACCTCAAACAGGATCAGTTCTGTGATCCTGGGCAAACACTTAAACATACGGTGCTTTTGTAAATCAAGAGAGTTAAAATCAAAAGAGGATGGGAGGAAGGAAGGAAAGGGAAGGGAAGAAAGGAAAGATCACCATAAATAAATTCATGAGTACTATAGCTATTATTATCATCAATTTCTTATAATTTGAGACTCCTAGTAGTTAAATAATAATAGGACCTAACATTTATATAGCATCTACTATGTGTCAGGCACAATGTTAAATGCTTTCCTAATATTATCTCATTTTTGGATTTGTTTTGAATTTATTAGTTTTCAACATTTACTTTTATAACTTTTTTTTTCATTTTCTCTCCTCCCCCTTCCCAAGACAGCAATTAATCTGATATAGGTTATGCATGTATAATCATGTTAAACATATTTCACATTAGTCATATTGTGGAAGGAGAATCAGAGCAAACAGAAAAAAAACATGAGAAAGAAAAAAACAAAAGAAAAACACAACAAAAATAAAAGAATATACTTAAGTCTTCATTCAGACTCCATAGTTGTTCCTCTGGATGTGGATAGCATTTTTTTTTTATCATGAGTCTTTTAGAATTGTGCTAGATCATTGTATTGCTGAAAAGATCAAAGTTTATCAAAGTTGATCATCAGCACAATGTTGCTGTTACTGTGTACAATGTTTTCCTGCTGCTCATTTCATTTAGCATCAGTTCATGTAAAACTGGTTTTTCTAAATTCCTCCTGCTCATCATTTTTTATAAAACAATAATATTCCATTGCATTCATATTCCATTACATATTCAGCCATTCCCCAACTGATGAGCATCCACTCATTTCCCTATTCTTTGCCATTACAAAAACAGCTGCTACAAACATTTCTGCACAAGTGGATCCTTTCCTCTCTTTTATGATCTCTTTGGATACAGTATTACCTCATTTGATCCTCACAATTGCTCCTGGAAGTGAGATGCTATGATTATTCTCATTTTACAGTTGAGGAAACCGAGGATGACAAAAACAAAATGATTTTTCCAGGGTTGCACAACTAGTGTATGGAATCACATTTGAACTCGGGGCTTCTTGATTCCAGCCTCCTTCCTATAACCTGTCCTTCTAGATCTAAATATATGATACTACAAAGTATCTTTGTTATTGCTATAACAAAGTATGGTTACTGTTGTTGAGAAGCATCAGGATACTGTTTTTAAAGAACAGTCAGAAAATCCTAGGCTCAAATTCTGAAACCTAAGTGAGGTATCCAGGATCATACCTCTCTTACTCTTTATTTTCTACAGCTTCCTCATCTGCAAAATAGGGGGAGGAATAAAACATATCTCATAGGGTTGTGATAACATAAGCAAAGCACTTTTCAAACTTTGATATATTATATATGTTTAATACTTCAATTTTGGACTAGACTTTTAGCCTCATTGCTATAAGCAGCTGCCAGTGAGGAAGTTCCATCTTCCAACACAGACCATACCCACTCAGCAATTCAGACTTTAAGAGCACTGGTGAGAGCAGTGCTGATAAACTCAAACTGAAACAAATTCACTAATCTGTACATGAAGATACTTGCATCTAAATATTGATTTGGCTTTACAATTTCAGATTATCTATGTTTATTGTCATTTTATTTACTTTGTTAAATATTTTACACGGGAGAATTGACTGTATTTGGCCTCCCATCCTACCTAGCAATTACCACAATGCCTGGCACATAGTAGGCACTTGATAGACAGATAGATAGATGACAGATAGATGATATATAGATAAATGATAGATAGATGATAGATGTATAGATAGATAGATAGATAGATAGATAGATAGATAGATAGATAGATAGATAGATAGAGATTTTGATTGATTTTTTTTTTATTCCTGGCTTGGGGAAACAAGAGATCCTGGCTCATCCAGATTCACAGTTAGGATGTGCCAAAGGTGACACTTAAACCCAATATCTCCTGATTCCAAAAGCAGCTTTCTTTCTACTATACCATGCTATCTTTCTTGGCAGTGCTATTCGTTGTTGTTAACAATAATAATACTAAAAAGAAACAGGGTAGAACAGGCTTGAAGCCAGGAGGACTCAAATTCAAATCCAACTTTTGACATATATTGGCTACACAACTCTGGGTAAATCAATTAATCTCTCAGTTCTTCAGGTTTTTCTGGGTAATTGGCATGCAGTGCTTAATAAATCAATGTGCTCAGAAGATTGAACCTCAGTTTTCTTACTCTTCATCTGTCATTTTCCATGCAGAAAAATGTAAACGTTTAATGGTAAAGAAAACTTCTTCATCTGAGAGTTCTCTGTGATCAATGAAATTTCAAGTCCAGTCCCTATTATAGTTAGAAAAGGAGGAAGATGTGGAAAAGAAGAAGATGAAGGCATTGGAATTTTATGAAGTTCATGCACCATAGTCCCAAAGTTCCATCTACTTCAGGGGTTCTTACTATTTGGTATCATGGACCTCTTTTGCAGCTTCATGAGGGAGTTTCCAGAACCTTTCTCAGAATAGCATTTGCTTTTGATTTTGTTTCTAACTTCATTATTGAAGGAAATAATAAATTTCAGTTAGAGGTTTATTAATATATATATATGCACATATATATACATATGTATTGCATGTCTTGTTTCTTTGTATATGTGTGTATGTGTTTTACCCAACCAAATTCAAGGGCTCTATGGACTTCAAGATTAGGAATCCTTGTTCTCCTTGTGGGCAAAATCTCCTCATCATATCAATCTGTCTAGTCTTCAGGATTCCCAGTTGTGTTCTAATGTCTCTTAGAATTCCTGGGAAAGGAATGCATAATAAAATAGGTGGGATCTCAATTGGTTGCTAACATAAGGGCAAGATGTGAACAGGGGGAGAGAAGGAACCTCTACTAGGAGAGATGAGAACAGACAGAGGTATTATTGGCTCACTGGGGAAGGGAAAGAGACTTGGTGCATGCAGAAAACTGGTCATTCAAGGCTATGGAAGAAAGTAGAGAGACCAGATCACAGAAAATCCTGAATGGCAGGCTAAGGGGTCAGCTATTGATCCAAACCCTCCTCAGCTGTGCCCAAAAGGTCTGTATCAGGGAAGAAATAGGATTTCTATTTTCATTCATTCCTACCATTCCACTTCCCAAAATCCCAGTGGTTGGGCTGGATAATATATTGTGAGAATGGAGAGCTAGGTTCAGCTAAATAGATTTATTTAACCCCTAATCATAGGCACTAGGGACCTCACAGAATCTATAGATATTCAAAACCCATAGCTCAACAGATAAAACTCTTGACAAATTTCCTGGGAGCCAAGACACCTTGTACAGGGTGACAAACTCCTTCTTAGAAAGGAAGGGGGGAGGAGAAAAATTCCATAAATTTAAACCTTCCTTCACCTTATTTCCATTTTAACACTAGAATAATGAAGGGAGCAGGGGTAGGTAGTGAAAGAAAAAAGAAAGAAAGGAAAGAAGAGAGAGAGAGACAGAGAGAGAGACAGAGAGAGAGAGAGAGAGAGAGAGAGAGAGATGAAGGTAGAGGAAGAGAGGAAAGGAAGGAAGGAAGGAAGGAAGCAAGGAAGGAAGGAAAGGAGGAAGGGAGGGACAAAGGGATGGAGGGAGGGAGGAAGGAAGGAAACAAAAAATAAAGAGAGAAAGAGAAGAGAGAAAGAAGTGAAAGAAAGAGGGAGAAAAAGAGAAAGGAAGAAAGGAAGGGAGGGAATCAAGGAAGGAAAAAAGGAAGGAAGGAAGAAAGAAAGAAGAAAAAGAAAGAGAGAGAGAAAGAAGAGTGACAGACAGACAGAAAGGAAGAGCAGGAGAAAGGAAAAAAGGAAAGAAAGAAGGAAGGAGGTAGGAAGGGAAGAAAGGATGGAGAGGAGGAAGAAAAAGAGAAAAAAGAAAGAAAAGAAAGAAAAGAAAGAAAGAAGAAAAGGAAGAAGGAAAGAAAGAAGAAAAGAAAGAAAGAAAGAAAAAGGAAAGAAAGACAAAGAAAGAAAGAAAGAAAGAAAGAAAGAAAGAAAGAAAGAAAGAAAGAAAGAAAGAAAGAAAGAAAGAAAGAAAGAAAGAAAGAAAGAAACTCACAAAAAACATGTTTCTCTGAAGGCTGATAATAGTGTATACCACCATCTGACCCATCTTTGGCTCACCACCATTCTTACCATTATTGTAATTAGATCAAATATTTACGTTTGTAAATGATTAGATTGCAGGCCACACAAATAGCCTGCTTAAAAAGCAATAGGGCCTTTTCTTTATCAGATTACGGGATGTCGTTTTCTGCCCTTGCTGTCTCAACAGTACAGTGTTTATGTAGAACAGATACTCATTTTCATAGTTTCCTGTTCTATATCAGCCTAAACCCATCTCACACAGCAGTTCATCATTAGAGCTTATTACTGTATTACCATTGTTAACAAGGAATAATAACGCATATACCTTAGTCTTTCTTAGCTATAATAAGTCTTATGGAACAAGAGCACCTCAAAGGCCCCTGGCTTCTAAAAAATGATTAAATTTCGTTCAGATCACAGCATGCAACCCACTTCTGGGCATAGTATCAAAGCCAGCTCCATAGGTGCCATCCAAGGCAATGTGCACAGTTCCTGCCTCAGGTTTTAGACAAGACTAGTTTGCATGCATTATATTGCTAGAGCAGATTGCCTTTTACCAAAATCCTATGCATTTTGGCTCTTGGAGAGTATCTTAGATGGCATTAACTGTAAAACATTTCCTTGTACATAATGATGGTTTTATTTTGCGTGCATGCATGGGAGAAGTTTTAAGATAAAGAACTCGGGAAGTAAGACAATCTTTGGACAAGAGAGAGAGGGAAAAAAATCTATTGTTAACAATTAAAGTTGGTTGGTTTCGTGTTATGTTGTTTTGTAGGGTTTTTTTTCATCCTGACAGCCTTTTCAGAACTTAAAAGGGAAAAAAATCCACTTGGTTATTTTAATAATTGCTCCCCCAAATTATACCGTTACAGGAATGTATGGGAAATACAAGTTACAATGATTGCAAAACACCTGGAGAATTAGAGCCATTGTTTCCACAGTATATTTCTGTAGTAATAAGACAAGCCTTGTCAATAACTGATAAAAATAAATGTAGAGAGACCTGGAGCTCATTCTAATAAGGAGAAACCTTTCCATGTGCCTGTAAAAGGCTGTGGCCTCCAGCACATTTTCCTATCACTAAAGCAGTCTCTCAAGTCATGAATGTGTTAATTGATATGCTTGTATAAATTTTAGTAAAGCCATAATATTTTTGCATGGCAACTATTAAAAATATTTTTTTCTCTTAATTTCACCAGGGAGGCTGAGACTGAATTTTTCCCTCTTGCAGGAGGGAATAATTTAGATTTTCTTCCATCCCTGTCAGAAGTTGAACAGACGAACAAAACAGATTCTTTAGAGACAATTTTACACAGAGTTACATCCATCCAATTCAATTATAAATTAAATTGACTAACGAACCATAGCTCATTATGGGAATCAATTACTCAGAACTGTCTTTGGACCAAAAATGTGGAAAATAAAAAATAATGGTCATACTTCAATATACCAGATTGTCGGCGTTTGAAAGCTCTGTTTTTCTCTAGCTTGGCATAGTCCAACGCCAAAAAGAAATGATAATCATTTGTTTTACTGCTTGTAGAGATGTTCCCATTTTATGAAGACTAGTTAATTCTTGAGTTTGAATCTCTTTGGGACCAGCACCTTAGGCTGTTCCAAGATGACAGGCCAGCCCTGGAGATGTACCATCACATGGGGATCGTTCAGATCAACTTATGTAAATGTGTTATTAAAAGAGGCTTCAGTTTTTTGCCCCTAGTGATGCCTAAACAACGACAGTGGAAAATCCCATGAGGTCACATTGAAGGAGTTTTATTAATAAAATCATTCTCATGACACAGCTGCCATGGTTAGAGATGATTCTCCAGAGTATTAGCTGATCTGGGGTTAAGAGAAAGCAAACCTGAGGATAATCCAGTAGTCTCCTTAGTTAAAGGTAGTGATGAAGAAAGAGTGTTTAAACATTCCCCTCCCTCTGTAATCATTCTCTTGTTGAGGTCTATAGCCCAGAAACTGGTTACTTGCTACAATGAACAACATAAATGACACTCATATAGGAGTGGATATGAGCTGGCAGGGCAGCTAGAGTGATGGATCTGGTCAGTTCAAATTTAGCCTTAGAAATTTCCTAGCTGGGTGGACCTGGGCAAGTCATTTAACCCTGTTTGCCTCAGTTTCCCCATCTGCAAAATGAACTGGAGAAGAAAATGGCATCTTTGGCAAGAAAACCCAAATGAAATCACAAAGAATTGGACATAACTGAAAAATTACTAAAAACAACAACACGAGTTGACAAAATGCCCCACTGGATGTGTGATTTTATCTGTGTGGATAACTCCTTCCCACAATGCCGAGGGATGGCCATCCAGTATGACACTTAGACATATCATCCCATGGTTTCACCAGTAGGGGTCCACTCAGTGTGCTGAGAGCCTTCCCCATATTCTCTTGACTTTGCCTGAATGACAATGGAACACATGAGCAGCTCACTGGTTGAAGATACCTCACTGTTCACTGATCATCCCTCCTTTTGCTATGGGACCATTCTATGATATTTTTTTTGGTCCTTCATTTCTCTACATGACATTTTTGGCAGTGTGGATAGGCATGGGCATGCTCAAATATGATATACTACAGCATGAGGCTTTCTAACAAAGGCATTTTGTTCAGACTTACAGTTATAGAATAGCTGTAACAACAACAATAATAATAATAGCTTTAAGATTTGCAGAGCAGTTCACCTGTACTATTTCATCTGATCCTCACAACAACATCTAGGAAGTAGATGCTATTATTATCCCCATTTTACAGATGAAGAAACTGAGGCAAGCAAAGGTTATATAACTTTCTTAGAGTCACATACTTATTAAGTGTCTGAGACTGAATTTGAACTCCCAGTCCAGAACTCTTTCCACTGAGCCACTTAGATGCCTAAGCCTCTTCCAGATCTGGTCCTATGACCCAAAGACCTTTCTGTACCTCAGTTTCCTCATCTGCAAAATGAGGGGGTTGAACCTCTAAGGTTCTAAGATTCTAGGTCTACATCTATTACCCTATGACTTCCAACAGTCATAAACCAGCTGAAACACATTTGCATATATATTATATATATAATAGGTATGTATGTACATATATAACATGTAAATGATATATATATATATATATAATAGGTGTATATGTATATATCTAACATGTAAATGAAGATATTCAGTTTTCTTTCAGTGGAACTGAAGATAAGTTGTTTTTCACTAAGGGAAGGCTAGTATAGATCCATAATGACAAGGTAATTCTAATGTGTTTGGTACTCATTTTATTTGAAAATCATATATTAAAATTAAATCTATATAAAATTTTATTATACAATATATAAAATTAATGTCATATTAAATATAAGTGAATGAATATATTATAAATATGCATAGTAAATCCAGGACTTAAGTTCTGGCTAGAATCTAAGACTGGCTCTTTAAAATTATATTTTAAAATTGCATTTAAAGGGAAAGAATTGCTACATATTATCTCTCGGCTTACAGAACAGAAAGAAAAATGCCATTGCACCTAAATTTTTAATTATTATTATAGCCAAGAAAAAATTACTAATATTGCCTGTAATTGGAACAAAAAAAGAATTGGGCTTGAAATTCAGAGTAAGACAACTTAATCAATTGTCATTGTCAAACACCATATCTATGAATGGGATTATAGGGTAAGAATTTGGATTTAGAATTTAGAGAACACAGTTCAAGGATTAGGGAAATGTGAGATATTCTTTTCTGATTTGAATAAGACAAAAAATGGGATTTTATTTCATAATTACAAAATTCTAGACTTAAAGCTAGAAGGGTGTTGGAGGTGATTTAGCACAATTCCCTCATTTTGCAGAACAATTGAAATCCACAAAAGTAATTAATGGCAAAAGCAGATTTGAACTCTGGACTTGTGACTCCCAATATCTATACATCTAACAGATATGAACAAATCAACTCTCTCTTTGGCTCTTCCCAATATTTACTCTAGAAAATCTGATTGCTTTCCTTCCACAACCCTTTCCCTGATTCCAGATATCTTGCTCAAACTTCATCATCCAATTAATTAATTAACAATACATATTAAGTGTCTACTATGTGGTACATAGTAGACACTTAACATGGTATATGGGCAGATATGTGGATAGTGCTAGACCTGGAATCAGGAAAACTTGAGTTCAAAACCAGCCTCAGACACAAATTGTGTGACCTTGGGAAAAATCCTGTTTACCTCAGTTTCCTCATCTGTCAAATGAACTGGAGAAAGAAATGATATATCATTCTGGTATCTATGCCAAGAAAACTCCAAAAGCGATCAAGAAGGGTCAGAAATGACTAACAATGTACCAAGCACTATATCAGACGATGGGGATCCAATGGTAAAAATGAAATATTCCTTCCCCTCCAGGGGCTTACATTTTATTGTTGACTTCCACATGCCTACTTATAACAAGTACAAAATATAGATGAGAACCCCGCTAGATGAGAAAACTCTCTCTTCCGCTATACTCTGTGTGTGTGTATGATATATATATATATATATATATGTATACATACACATATATATATACATACATACACACATATGTATGTATATATGTATCACCTTCATCTATATATATATATATGAAATAAACACAAGACACTGAGGCATGAGGAAGTTTTAAGGGGAGGGAGGGAGAGAACGAAAAAGACCTTGCATATGAAGTAGTATCTGAGCTGACCTTTGAGGGTAATAATGGATTCTCAAAGGTGGGAGAGAGGAGTGAGTGTATTCCAGGCACTGGAGAGAGCCTGTGCAAAGACACAGAGGTGGGCTATAACATGATGTGTTTACAGAATATTACATCCATTTCCTCCAAATTTTAAACCTGGGCCAATCTTAGATTAGAAGCTATTTGCAGAGTTTCTTAGAAAGTGGGAGCTCTGTGTGTCTAGGAGAATTCCTGTGGGATGCACCTTATGCTGAGTCCTTCTACCCTGACCCAGTTCCAATACCACTCCAGGCCTGTCTTTATTCCCAAATGAGGCTATAAACACAAGAATTACAATCAACTATAAGGCCAGAACATTACAGCACGATACACTTAAGAGACATTTCCTCCCCACCTTCCAACCCTACAAGTTAGAAATCAGATTCGATACTTCTGACAATATTTTTTTTTCAGAAATGTAATGTTATGTTTTTTATTGTAATCAGATGTTGAGTAATGAAGCATTACATGCACAGGATAGCATCTCATTGAGCATCCTCAGTGTTCTAAGAAGCAAATCATTTTCTCCATGATCACTGGAGGTAGTGGTGAGGTGGAGGAGGGGTAACACCTTATTGTAGTAATATGCAAAGAATTTCAGTCTGGGCAGTCCAAATGAGCCTTTCATCACATCACTGTAGTTCTTGGCAAAGCCTTCTGCTGCTTTAATTTTAACCAATTAGAAGAGCCAATCTCCTTTAGTTCAGAAGTATATTAAAAGATATCATATTCACAGGCTGGACATGCACTCAATTAATTACTGGTGTCCCACTAAAGGTCTACCATTAGCTATTGCCATGACAACCTTTGGTAGGCCTCAACCCACCTGTTGCAAGCTAGAAACAGCATCAGACAGTTGGTTCCTGCACTCGGCCTCCCTCTGGCCTGTGGGGAATTCGTACTAATTAGAATTAGTTGTCCTTCTGTAGTCCAGCTCCTGACACAAATGGCATTCTGTAGCTTTTTGTTCCACTTGAGGTCACAGACAAAATAGCCCGTGCTATGTTTGAAACGAAGCAAGGCAATATAAAAGGGTTTTATGTAATTGGTTAATAGAGTTTAGCATTTTAACGAATATCTTCAGTGTGGGTTTCCTGCACCGAAGCTTATTTGCTTTCTTCTCCTCTTAGCCGATAATTATTTAGGATCACATGCGATGTCATTTTAATATAGTTTGTTCAGGTATCATTAAGCCACTGTCAGGCTTGGCTGCCTGTCGAACAAAATGAGTGACCTTTAAGCATGATCATTGCAGGCAGGCCCGTGATGGGGGCGGTTTGCTGAAGGACAGACAGCAGTGGAGAAGTAGAAAGAGGCTTTTCCATTTGCCAACTGAAAAACTTGACTGAATCCTAGATCAGATGAAAAGAGAGAGGTAATATAGCAGAGTAGGCTGTCAACAAGGAGGATTATTGGGATTCATCAACTGATCAAAGCCCCACAGACTCACTGCATCTGAGCCTCTTCCAACAGCAGGAGAAACAAATTGGGGCACGATGGAAAAGAGATTGCTAAAGATTTTTGGACATTATTATATGAAACAGATCTTTAAGGTGATTTCTGAGACTTTAGATCAAGGATTCTTAAGATGCGAATTGTAAAATATATACAGAGAGAGAGAAAGAGAGAGATAAACTACCATTTATGTTGTTCAGTCTCTTTATGATCCCATTTGGGGTTTTCTTGGCAAAGATAATGGAGTGGTTTGCCATTTCCTTCTCTAGGTAATTTTACAGATGAGGAAACTGAGCCAAACCAAACTTATTTGTCCACACAGCTAGTAAGTGTTTATGGTCAGTTTTGAACTCAGGTCCTGCTGATTTCAGGACTGGCACTCTATCCACTGTAGCTCCCAGCTGCCCTACTATTATAGTGTGTTAAAATGTGTAAAGTACTTTATCTAGGTTATTTCATTTGATGTCATTTCAAAATATTTGATAACTCTATATATGTATATACATATATATATAATTTATTTCTATTGTCATTCTATACATTTTATTTTATGCATTTAAAAACATTCCGAGAAAGGTCCCATCAACTTCACCAGACTAATAGTGGGATTTGCTATATGCAAAACCATGCTTAAGAATCATGACTTTAGAGATAAGATCATAGATTTAAAGCTGGAAAAGACCTCAAAGGTTATCTTAACCAACCTTCTCCTTTTGCATCTAAGGAAACTGAGGTTCAAGGAAATTTAGTGAAATGTGCCCAAGGTCACACCCCATGTTCTCTGACCACAGGGCCTAGTCTTACCACTCTGTAATTCACTGAATGAGGAGGTACTTGCTTTATACAGAACCTCCTACTAAATCAAGACACAAGCTTTCATCATGGGAGCAATGGAGGGTGAGAAGCAAAGTATCCAAGGTCTTTGATGAATAGATTCAGAACCATTTTAGTTATTTTTGGAAATGGCAAAACTCCAAGGTACATAGGAAGTGCTCTCGCCTAAAGAATTCCAGTTAATATTTTCACAGGGCTGGCAGATTGGAGTCTATAAGCTGTCTTATTTTGTGTAGAAGAAAAAAAAAAAACAAAACCTCCTCTGGCCCCTTTCCATTTTGGTCTCAGCACCCAAGTCTCTAAGAATCTATGAGATATTTGTTCCCCTTAAACAAAAAGCTAGGTGCCAAAGTGAATAGAATGCTGGACATGGAGTGAGAAAAACCTCAATTCAAAATTGGGAAAATCATTTAACTCCTCGTGGTCTCAGTTTCTTCATCTGTAAAATGGGGATAATAAAGCACTGGAATTCAAATTAAATAATACATGTAAAGTACTTTACATACCTTGAAACATTACATAAATGCTAGCTATTATTACTATCCTCATTAATATTATAATGGATTCCTCTAAGCATTGTATAAGTTTCCTAGAGATCTATCTTGATATCCTGAGTAAAAGTAACTTGAGAGGAAGTATGGTATAGCATATACAAAGCTGGTCTAAGTGTTAAAAAGACCTGCATTCAAATCCCTCTTCCGAATGGCTGTGTGGGTCCATGAGCAAGTCTTTTTTAGCTTCTCAGTAGCCCCAGATATTTGTCTAAGACTATTTGTCACTCACTTGTTTCAGTCATGTGAAACATGACTCCCCATTTGGAGTTTTCTTGACAAAGATACTAGAGTGTTTTACCATTTTCTTTCCCAGATCATTTTACAGATGAGGAAATTGTGATAGACAGAATTAAGTGACTTGTCCAGGACCATATAGCTAGGGTCTGAGTACTGATCTTATAGTGAAGGTGCTAATCTGTATTGGTAGAGAAAAATTGTCACTGAGAATCCCCTGCACCAATCCTAGCTCTTTTTTTTTTTTTAAACAACAACCAAAAAGAGTGAACCAATTAAAGGTTTGTATTCCAGGCAGATGGGTTCTGATATATGTAAGTTGTTTGGAAAACTCATGTTTACTTTTTCATTAATAAGAAAATGTAAATAGTTGGATTTTTTTAATAAGGTTCCAATCCACATCCCAAATTCATTCTCCAACCTTCCATATCGAGCTCATGTTCTTCAGCATGGGCCCAAGGCCAAGAACCAATATCTCTTTTCTTTTCACTGTCTCTGAATCTGAATTCTGCAGTGATAAGAGGCACTTCAAAATGCCTAAAATAGACAGATTTGGGAATGTCTGAGCCAAGGTAGGACCTAGCTACACATAGATAAGCCAGAACCGCCTTGGTGATGGTATTAAATATGAAATATACAAATGTGAAATATGCAAAAGAAAATCTTGGAAAAAAATGAAAGGAAGAAAGCTTTTAAAGATACATTTTAATTGTGAACATTATCTACCTTTTTTCAGAAATCTATTTTTTTATCATGTTATCTGAGAATCAGTATGGAATAGTAATTAGAAGACTTATTTGGGATCAGAAATTAATTACTCAACTGGCACTTATTAAGTGCCTACTATGTGCTAAGCATTATGTGTAGCTCTAGAGATACATTGAATGAAACAATCTCTCTTTTCCAGGAGCATCCAGACATACCTATGTGTACTTCAATAGGGGAAGGAGTTCTTGCTTTTGATTCAAAGGATGTGCATTTAAAATCTGCCTCTCCTAATAACCTTTGATATACCTATAGGCAAGGCAGTAGATCTCCCTTGGCCTCTGTTTCCTTTTCTGTAAAATAAAGGGAATTAGCCTCTAAGGTCTCTTTTTTCTGTGCTGATATCATCCTGAGAACTGTGATATTGGGAAAGTCAGTGCCCTTTCTAAGATTATTAACTACAAATAAGTAATTGTTTCACACAAGTAGAGGGAAGTTCCATACCTGAATTTCCCACATGATTTCAATGAAAAGTTTGAATATGGTATTGGAGGGGGGAAACAGAGCACACTTGTTCTAAGAATATTAACAGTAACAATAATGACCAAAAAAAGAAAGAAATCTTGAAAATTTCCAAAAATAGATTCTAAAATATTCATCATCTATCAATCAACCACATCACTCTTTTTGTGAACTAGGTGACTTAATATCTATTTATTTATTTGATTTTTTTCAGTTGCATCCTTTGCTAAAAGCTACAGAGAGGAAGCATAATAAAACCGTCCATTACAGCATTTAAAATAGATAACAGCAATAATAATAATAATAACACAAGTGAAACTTAGCCACATAATACAGTATAAACAGCGGCACCTCTCCAGCTGAGTAGGCCAGATTAAAAAGTTAATAAGCTTTTGCAAGATAGTGACAAGCAGCACATTCCACAGAAAGCATCCCCCTCCACTGGCTCTCCAAAGCCTAATGGTTATTAGGGACACATCATTTGATCTTAAGTGTGTACAGGAAGAGAGCTGATCACTTAGTATTGAGACTCTGTGGGAAGGAACTGAGTCCTGTGTATCTATAATGTGTCTTTTCAGTGTACTGAAAGAATCTCCAGACATTCATTCTGCTTTGTTTCCTACCATATGCCTGGTTATCATGGGAGAATGTCAAAACAGTTTGACATTCTGCCCTTATCTCTCTAAGCTTCTAGGTTAAGACATACAGGATTGACCTACTAAAGCCAGAAGAAACCATGATAAATACTGGTGTAGCCCCTTAGCTATCCACTGCTGGTTCTGGTATTACCTAATCAAAAGGAGCTGAGGTCTTAATGGGGTTGATAATGGAGGCAGAGGCAAAGGCAAGGAGGCAGTTGGTCCTGACAAGAGAGTAGAACCTTTGCGTTCTACTCTACTGGGTTCTATCTGAGTCCTTATTAGATAGGGGATTGTCTCCTTTGAATCTTCTTGGCAATCAGATAAATGCCACGTGGCAGAGATCTATCGTAATCTCAGTGTCTTCCTCAATTTGATGAATATGACTTCTCACTCCACCACAGTTCTGATTTAAGTTTGCAAGAGAAAAAGACCCACATGACAAGACTTGCTCTTTGTTTACAATATTCCAGGCCCTCAGAACAGTCTTACAGAGAGAATGAGATGAGAGTGAGAAGGTTCACAGTGATTGATAGTCAGTTCTAAGGCCTAGTATCTCACCATATATTTAATCTTTTCAATATGACCTTTCTCGTTTCTTTTTCTTCTTAAGCCACAGAGACATTTTTCTGAAAAATCATCTGTTGCAAGAGGCCCCAAAGCAAGTGTAAAAGAAAGAATAAAATCATTTGTCAAAATTGTGTGAATTTGTAATTCATAATAGGCAACAGGCAATTTAAGGAAATAGTTTTTTGCTACTGACACCGCTGTCAAAATAAATGTGAGGAAGATAATTATAGTAATTAACAAAATAGTTAATTACACTTTGTCATGAGATAAGGTTCAGTTTGATTTCTGATTAGGAGGAGATCAATACCAAATTCTTTCTCCTTCATAGCTGATTATTATTATAAGCTTAGGCTAAGGATCCAGATCACTTTCTCAAACATGGCCCTTCCTTGGGAAAACATTACATCAGCTTCAAGTTGCCTTGCTCTCCTAATCTGTAACTCCCTCCGGCTCTCACCAAGGAAAGTTTTATGTTCAATTTCACCATGCCAAACGCAAAGTTTTAGAGCGCTAAGTAAGACATATTTTTCTGATGAAAGCATTTGCTTCCCTGCTGGAAAAATAATGCTTTTAAAAGAATTTCGCATCTGGAGAACTCCTCGGTTCTGTTAGTCCCAGAACCCCATGACCCAGCAGCGAATGAAATCCAACAGCCAAGTGAACAAATAGAAAGAATATTCAAATACCTTTGGCCTGAGTCTATTGCTCATGGCACCCCTTAGTCAACATGAAGCCAGCTGAGAAACTGGCATTCTTCAGGGATAATTATCTCAGAGGTGAGGAGATATGTCTGTTTGTGTGTTTGTGCGTGCCCATTTGTCTGTTGTGGTACTTTTGGCGTTCATTTAGCCTGCATTGAAGGTCCAAAAACATTATAAATGGGCTGGGAGGAAACACATAGGCTTCATTTCTTTAGTAATTGAAGCAATTAGATAACCTCTCTCTTGGATGCTGATAGCGTTACTCATTAAGTTCCACTGTGCTTGCGATCGTTTTCTGCCAACTGTAACCTTAAAAAAGAAGATAGATGTAAGGTTTTATAATGATGGAAGACTGTTTTGAGGGTGGGGAATAGAGTTGCTTTATACATTTCACTTCTACACCGACCATATCAAGAGAGAGCTTGTTTCCTTAGTAGGAAAAGCGCCACCTCCATCTTTGCCAGGATAAAGGTTGGCAATGTCATGAAGGCAGGAACCTGATTTTCCTCAGTTGAAGGTGGGGACAGCTTAATTTTCATTTGTTTGAAAACAAGAAGAGGAAAAGAATGGAGCAAGAATATATTAGCTTAGGTTTTTTGTTATTGATTTTTCTTTTCATTTTTAAGCACTCATTCACCATTTCTGTTTGTTTCTCTAACATACAGGCATTCCATCATCATTCATTTTTCCATCCTTCCATTTGACCAAATAATGGTTACTTCCTTCCTGGTTCTGATGAGGTCAGGTTCTGGGGCTGCCATCTTAAGAAATACTCATATTCTATTGCCTACTGTGATTGTTATGATCTCCTTTGGATTTCCCATTTACATTTACAAGTGATCAAAATAGGTATAATCCATCAGTTCTATCATTGTTCAGGATCCTCAGATGCTTTGGAATCCCTTTTTCATGTTTTCTTTTTTTTCACCTAGGAATGATACAATCAAGTAGATTTCATGTTTTGTTGACCAGTGCTTTTTTGAAAGGATGAACTAGTGTTCATTGAGTGGATAGATTGTAGTTTCTGTAATCAGAGGGGTTGATGTTGTACCCTGACTCTGCCATTTACAACTGGTATGGCCTGGGGTAAGCCACTTTATCTCTGGGTCCCCATTTCCTTATTGTCAAAATGAGAGAGTTAGACTAAATGACTGCTAAAGTCCCTTCCAGCTCTAAATTTCTGATTCAATCTTTTACGTCCATTCCCAGTCATCTTGAAATCAGTCAGCAAGAGCTTGAGAACAGGGACTGAAACATAGAAAATCCTTTACTTCTCTGTAACCATGCTCCCCGACCTCTTTACTATCCAATCCACAGTGAAATATTGCCATTTCT
>JAJPUD010001689.1:234286-268679 GCA_023553655.1 Myrmecobius fasciatus | reverse complement strand
AAGGAAGGAAGGAAGGAAGGAAGGAAGGAAGGAAGGAAGGAAGAAAGGAAGGAAGAAAGGAAGGAAGAAAGAAAGAAAGAAGAAAGAAAGAAAAAGAAAGAAAGAAAGAAGGAAGGAAAGAAAGGAAGAAGGAAAGAAAGAAAGAATGAAGGAAGGAAGGAAAAAGGAAGAAAGAAAGAAAGAAACAGAAAGAAAGAAAGAAAGAAAAAGAAGGACAAAGGGAGGAAGGAAAGGAAGGAAAGAAGTAAAAGAGGGAGAGAAGGAGAAGGAGGAAGAAATGAGGAAGGGAGAAAGGGAGGATGATTTTTTTATAACTTGGGCTTGACCAAGTCACCCCTCTCCTTACATAATAAACTCCAGTGGCTCCTTATTATCTCTAGGATCAAATGATCCTCCTGCTCCCCACTTTTTTGCATTTAAAAGCTTTCCATAACTTGGCCCATTCCTACATTTCTAATCAACTTAGACCTTAACCACCTCCACACAGAATAGGATCCAGTTATTCTGGCCTACTTGTAGTTGCTCCCACAAGATACCCTAACTCCCATCTCTATGTTATTCTACCTGCTCACCCCCATCCTGGAATGTGCTACTTCCTTATTAGTTTCCTTTGCTTCCTTCAATATTTACCTCAAATCTCACCTAATGCAGGAGCCTTCCTTGGTTCCTACACTTGCTAATGCCTTCCCCTTTCAGATTACTTTCCATCTACCATGTATAAACTTCAGCAATTCCTAATCACTTACATGTTGTCTCTTCCACTAGAATTTAAGCTCCTTGAGGGCAAGCCATGTTTTTTCAGCCTTCCTTTATGTCCCACTAGAACTTTGTAGAGTACCTGATAATAACAAGTATCTAATAAATGCTTATTGACTAACTCATTTCACATGTCCCTTCCATATGAATGGCTTCCTAAGAATGAATGAATGACCATTTATTATGCTCTTACTAGCTGCCTAATGTCACACACACCACACTTCATCTCTTGCCTCCATGCCATTATAATGATTTTCCCACTGCCTGCAATGTTCTCTCCTTGACTTAGCTTCTGGATTTTCTTGGCTTCTTGAAATCACAACTCAAATCCCACCTGTGTAACTCACTGCTTCTACAGGAGTTTTTTTTTCTTGTTCTCCCTAGCTGCTAGTAATTTCTACTCTCAGATTATTTTCCATCTACTCCACATATATTATTGTATATACATTTGCATTTAATCTCTCCCATTTGATGTAAGTTTTTTGAGGACAGGACTATTTTTCTTTTTCTTTTTTTTTTTCTAAATCCCCAGCACCTAGCACAGTTCCTGAAACATAATAAGTGTTTAATAAATGCTTACTGACTATCTGGCTGTTAAGCATTGCCTTAAGTGCTGCAAATAACCCCTCTAACAGAGTCTTCGATTTTTTTTCTATACATAGGGGTCTATGGCCCAGGGTTCTTGACTTTGGTACAACTCCTTCCCCTTAGAGATTCTGTTTTGCCTTTGAGTGTTGTGTCTCAATTGTCCTCTGACCAAAAAAATAAAAACAAAAAACAAAAAGAGGAAATTAATTAAGTAAATTAAAAGTTAGGCTCTAGCACATAATAGGGAGTTTTGTAATTTGCTTTGCTTTATAGACAAAGAATTATGTCTGGGAAAGATTGTGAAAGATGAAGTCAAAGAGATGTATGATTGAAAAAACAAGGTGGGGTGGTCATTCAGTGAGAGTGAAGAAAGATCAATGGACAGTCTGTGGGCTTCAGAAGCATCCTCCATCACTCAATCCAAAAGCATTTAGTCAGAGCTGACTGTTTTGGGCACCGTTCCTTTAATCAAAAGAATCTGAGGAAATCCATCCCAACCCTTAATTTGAATGAATCCCCTATGGTAAAAGTCTAAGAGGGCATAGACCAGCTTGGAAACTATGGCCTTTGGGCCATACGCAGCCTGTTTTATATGGCCAGTGAGCTACGAATGAATTTTATCTTTTTTTCCCAATAAAATTTTCATGTATTTAACTATGTTAAAAAACCATTCTAGGCAAAGAACCATAAAAAACAGGTCATACAATTGGGCCCTCCAGCCATAGCTTGCCAAACTGTGGCATAGACAAGAGTTAACCAAGATGGGAAATCACAGCTAGGTTGTAATACACAAACATTGAACAGTGTACTAATGAGATTATAGAGCCCTTAGAATGGGACTTGGGAAATATTTTCTACTTACCATGCCTTTTCACCTGAAAAATTTTTATGTGACTCCACGTATAAAGATCTATAAAATAGGTGGACAAATCAAACATTTACTGATAATAAATCATAATTTCACAACCCCCACATTCATTTATGAGACCCTATATGGGGTCACAAACCATAGGTTAAAAACCTGAGCCTTAGAAAACTGAAATATATATCTAGTAATGGATTGAGGTAATGGCAGACCTGACATTGAGATTGTACAATAAGTATGGGTCTTGGCTTTAAGTGATACCCACCTATTATGTTGGACAAATTGGCTTCTAAGGTTCCTTCCAGTGTGTCACCTAAGATCCTATGATTCTGGAACAGAAACTGTGAGTTTGAGAGAAGAGAAGCAAGAAAGCTGTGAAATTCGTCTTGTGGACAAGCCTTTAAAGCAGATCTCCTTCCAAGTTGCTAAAACCCAAGCTCTTACTTTGGGGTTGATGACAACCACATTCCTCTGCCTACTCCTTCCATCTCGGCCCCCGCACACTTTGGGCTTCTTTTCCCAAATGCCCCCTTAACTTATGTGTTGAGCAGCTGGGAGGCTTGGGCTGGGCAGGCCCACTTAAGAAAAACTCAGGAAAAACACTCCAAGATCCAATACTCTTCACTGGCACCAGCTTCATTTCCTTGTTGTTGTTTTTCTGGCCCTAAAAAGCAAATTCCTTGCAAGTGCTCTAAGGCCAGAGACTTGTCAGTGTTGAACAAATGTTATTTTACATGTCACAATGATAATAATTTAATCAAATTGGATTAACTTTTCATAACTTTATTGGCCCTTTCAATCAAAAATGGGGATGTGCATGTTTTTTTCCTATTTTTTTAGTGAAGAAAGATAAATAAACACCATACTGAAATATCAGCTCCTTTTACTACTCCCACCCATTTTAAGATATCAGCTCAGTAATTTCTCTACCTACTTATCTTTATCACTAATGTGAGCTTAAAACTAAGGGAAATGTAGCATAGACTTTCCCTAAAGAAAGGATTGCTGACTCTAGAAAAAGGGGTTCTTACAATTTTTTGTGTCATGGAACCTTATGGCAGTCTGAGGAAACCTATGGACCCTTCTCAAAAATATGTTTTCAAATGCAGAAAATAAAACACATTTTATTACAAAGAAAGTCAATTATATTGAAATACAATTAATAAAATACTTAATTTAAAAAACAAAGTTCATGCAGTCTTTTTTTTTTTTCGTATACCATAATTTATTCAACCATTCTCCAATTGATGGGCATTCACTCAGTTTCCAGTTTCTTGCCAATACAAAAAGAGCTGCCACAAACACTTTTGCACATGTGGATTCTTTTCTGTCCTTTAGGATCTCTTTTGGATATATGCTCGATAGAAACATTGCTGGATCAAAAAGTACGGACATTTTAATAGCCCTTGGGTCATAATTCCAAATTGCTCTCCAGAAAGGTTGGATCCATTCACAGTTCCACCAACAATGTATTAGTGCCCCAGTTTTCCCACATCCCCTCCAACATTCATCATTATCTTGTCCTGTCATCTTAGCCAATCTGAGAGGGGCGTAGTGGTACCTCAGAATTGTCTTAATTTGCATTTCTCTGATCAGTAGTGATTTAGAGCACCTTTTCATATGACTAGAAATGGTTTCAATTTCATCACTTGAAAATTGTCTGTTAATATTATTTGATCATCTATCAGTTGGAGAGTGGTTTGCAATTCAGTCTTTTTTTTTATAAAGCTTTTTATTTGCAAAACATATGAGTGACCTTTCAACATTGACCTTTGCAAAAAACTTTTTTTCCCCAAGCTTTTCCTTTCCTTCTCCCCACCCCCACCCCTAGATGACAGGTAATCTAATACATGCTAAATAGGATAAATTATATGACAAATACAATACATGTATACATATCTATATAGTCACCTTACTGCACAAGAAACATCAGATCTAGAAAGAGAAGAGGAAATAAAAACAACCTAAGAAGGAAAACAGAATGCATGGAAATATTCATAGAAAGTGTTAAAATGCTGTGTTGTGGTTCACTCTCAGTTCCCACGGGCCTCTCTCTGGATGTATATGACTATCTTCATCGCAGCACAACTGGTTTGAATCACATCATTGTTGAAGAGAACCATGTCCATCAAAATTGATCATCGTATAGTCTTGTTGCTGTGTATAATGTTCTCCTGGTTCTGCTCATTTCACTCAGCATCAGTTCATGCAAGTCTCTCCAATCCTCTCTGAAATCCTCCTGTTGGTCATTTCTTACAGAACAATAATATTCCATAACATTCATATACCATAATTTATTCAGCCATTCTCCAATTGATGGGCATCTTTTCAATTTCCAGTTTCTTGCCATTACAAAAAGGGCTGCCACAAACATTTTTGCACATGTGGGTCCTTTCCCTCCTTTAAAATCTCTTTGGGATATAGGCCCAGTAGAAACACTGTTGGGTCAAAGGGTATGCACTGTTTGATAACTTTTTGAGCATAGCTCCAAATTGCTCTCCAGAATGGTTGGATCCGTTCACAGTTCCACCAACAATGTATCAGTGTCCCAGTTTTTCCACATCCCCTCCAACAGCTATCATTATCATTTCCTGTCATTTTAGCCAATCTGACAGGTGTGTAGTGGTATCTCAGAGTTCATGCAGTCTTTAGGTTAAGAACCCCTGTTCTAGATTCAAATTAGAATCTGTTGAAATCAATCAAATCTGTTGAAACCTTAAATAACCTTGGACAAGAAAATGAGAAACATGGTTTCTCGGGTCCCTTCTAGCTCCATCTCTGCATTTCTATGATCCATCCAGTGGAAAGACCATTGGATTCAAGGTCAGAGAACCTGGTTTCCAATTCTAGTCTCGCCACTTACTGCTTCTGTGACTTGGGACAAGTCAATTAATGTCTCTCTGCCTATTTCCAGATCAGTAAAATGAGGAAGTTGGTCCAGACGGCCTGCAAGGTATCTTCTGAACCTAAACTCCTCTGGTTCCTGAATCTGAAATGCTTTCTGGTCCATCCTTCTTGACATGTGATGCACCTTGCTCTTTCCATTCATCTAAGCCTGAACCAAGGTTATTAGTTAGGCTCTGCCTGAAGGGCAAGGAGATTAGATATTAAGACTACACAGCCTCCCCCTCCTGCTCCTCCCCATTTGCCTCCCCTAGCTCTGGATGCTGGTGCAAACAGCCCTCTCCAGTCATCCCTCCAGATTTGTTCCCAATATTTCCAGAAACCATCAAAAACTACATCCTTCCCTGTCTTGTAGGTGCTATCTCTGACCCTGTCCTGCAGCACAAATCCTTTCCTCAGTCTTTATTTAAGGGCGTCTGAGATGATCCTTCTGGGCAGTTCAGATCTGGTCCATTTTGGGGCACAACCTCAACACCATCATTGTCCCTGAATCATCTCAAGATGAATGACAGTGGCTAAGATTGCTCTGTATGCCCTCCAGTTTTGCTCTCCCCAGATTTCTCTCTAACCACAGTCTTACTCATTCCACCATTCTGTCTCCATTCCTTTTGCAGGCTGTATCTTGTTCTTATCTCTTGCTTGCTTTTGCAACTTGAAGCCTACTTCTTCCTGTGCCTCCTCCCCTTGTAAATTTAATTCATCAATTCAACAAATATTTATTAAGTATCCATTATGCACAAGGCACTGTAATAGGCTCTGGGGATACCAAGAGGAATATTTTTTTTTAATAACGTGATGCCTTTTTATTAGATCAGAGGAAATTTGAAATCAAAGCCGATCCCAAGCACCAAATGCACAGAAATCAAGCCAGACAGCAGCACCCCTGCCCTGAAAATATGAAATAGTAAAAAACTGAAAGCAAGGTTTCCACATTCTGAGGTTCTTTAAAACGAGTGAGTAAGTAAAGAATGGGAATGAAGGTAGAGCATATTACCTCTTTTAATTATAATGACGTCAATGGCATTAATAATAATAATAATAATAATGAGTGCTATTTAGTGCTTTAAGACAAAGATGTCAAACACATACCAGTAACATTCCTGTGTGCAATCTGTAACAGATTAAAATACAACTGAGAAATATTTAACAACAAATAAAAATACAAAGAGCATAGATAATGTTAATATGTGGTTTTCCCAAGAATCCTTATATAATGGCCCCTATTTCTATTTGTTTGACACATTTGCTTTAAGATATTCACAGAGAATTATGAAAATAGCATCTCATCTGAGGCTTACCAATAGCTGTTCTTATTATATTCATTTTAAACATGAGAGGTGGTATAGTATGGTAGTGAGGGGGTAGCCTTCGATCCAGGAAGACTGGGAGTATAAGTTATTTCCCTGCCATATACTATGTCACTGTCACTTTTAACCATTAATTTTTCTGCTCTGGGCTCTGTAAAACTATAAAATGAAGAGAAGATGCTGACCTACTATGGTATCGAGAAGCCCCTCACTTTGAAATTTCTTATATGAATGAAATCACCAGAGGTTTAGTCCCATTTTTTTTTCTTTTTCACAGATGAGGAAGAAAGCTTAGTGAGCAGTTACCTTACTAGTAAGTGGGTGAGATAGGATTTAAA
Organism: Myrmecobius fasciatus; assembly: GCA_023553655.1. NCBI lineage: Eukaryota > Metazoa > Chordata > Mammalia > Dasyuromorphia > Myrmecobiidae > Myrmecobius > Myrmecobius fasciatus. The sequence goes on along the minus strand of JAJPUD010001689.1, from coordinate 261,921 downwards.
GTTAGGTTTTCCATACTGTTAGTACAGGGCTTTACAATAACAATAATCTCTCCAAAAATGGTGGCCTTTCTGTAGTACTTAGGGACAACTTCCTGAGCATTCTCTCATGAATCCACATGGAAGTCCTGTCAATAACTTCTTATTAATCCTCATTCCCACCACAACTCCCACCAACCACTATTTTATAAGAAAACATGGAAACTCACCCAATCCATGTCAGGCAGCTAGATAGTAAGCAGAAAAACAGGATTCTGATTGGGAATCTCTCCATCCCCTATACCTCACTGCTTCCAGGTTATCAACTCTCCCCCAAATCCAGTCTGAGGGAGGATAAGGTGACTACAAGTTTATTTACATTTTGGGGGAAAAAAAGCACTGCCAATCCCAATTTATCAGTTACTGTCCTGTGACAATTTATTCCTTGTTCACCGTTAGAAGCCAGAAGTTACATAGAAACGCATGATTGGTGATAGCTTCTCTATTTCAATATGGTATAATAGAGATAACACAGTGCCCAAAAGCTCTGCAACTGCCTTTTTGTGGGTTTTGTCTCTTTTCATTACTCTATCAGAATATTCATTTAATATAATCCAAAAAAGCAAGGTAATTGCTTCACTTATCGGTTATCATCGCTCTCGCATACTTATCGTGTCAAAATTATTTATGTGGATGGGCCAGGTTGATCTCACTGCATTCAGAAGCTTAAAATTTGAATAACTGTTCTGCCAGTTAGGTTATAGAAAATTGCAGTATAAGCAATGAGATTCTTTCTGGATCTTGCTGGGGTGGGAGACTAAGAAAAGAGAATGCACCCCCTCCCTATTTGGAGATCAGGCCCTTTACAAGTTTTGAGACAGGGGACTCCCAGCATGCCTCCTTCACCAAAGAGGTAACAACTAAATCATAAGGAAGACATACAATAAAATATACAGGACAGCCTGGGGATTTGTTCTCATAGAGCAAGTAAAGCAAGAGATAGGAGAACCAAAATCACTGGACTTTGCTTTCTCTAACTTTATAGACCTCCTGTCAACTCCTACTCCAACTGATTTTAATAGCCAAGACCGGGGCAGCTAGGTGGCACAGTGGATAGAGCACCAGCCCTGAAGTCAGGAGGACCTGAGTTCAAATCTGGTCTCAGACACTTAACATTCCCTAGCTGTGTGACCCTGGGCAAATCACTTAACCCCAATTGCCTCAGCAAAAAGCTAAAAAAAAAAAAAATAGACAAGACCAAAAACTTTGCCTTATTTGTCCACCCATTTCTCCTCCCCTTTCAGTTGGCTTTCAGGGATGAGGATTCTACTATTCTCCTCTCTAATTTTTAATCATTCATCAATGATTAAATATTTCCCCAATTTAAAGGCACATCAGCTTGAGGGAAATTATTGCAAAATTTTCAGTCAGGGAACAAACTTCTATTTTTCTTTAAATTGGTTAGTTGGATGAATGCAGTTTTGTATAACTAGATTTCCTCCTTTCCCCTTTTTCCTTCTTCCCTCTTTCTCCCTTTTCCTTTCCTTTCTTCTGTTTTTTCTTTCCTTTCCCATTCTCTCTCCTTTTCTCCCTTCCTCCCCTTTTTCCCTCTTTTCTTTTCCCTTCCCTTTCTTTTCTTCTTTTTTGACTTATTAAGCAACGCAGATTCCATGACAAGACTGATTTGCTATAGTAGCAGAGAATAGTTATTGTTGCGCTGTAATGTTCCCTTCCAATTCTTCCTAGGTCTGATTTGCAGACCTGAAAATCAAGTCAAGAAATGCCTCTTTTGCGAGACTCAGAGCCATCCAAAATTGACTTAGGACTTTCACCTGCAGGGTTCAGAGAGGTACCCTGACTTAAGACCTCCTATGTCCAACCAGGCAAGCTTTCACCCTCATGTTATTTTTATATGCCTGGAGCAGATGGATTATTCTCGTTACTGCATTGCAGGATTCCTTAGACCATCCAAATCTGCTCAGTAGTTCATGAGTTTTTTGTTTTTGTTAATTGTTTAAAATAAACCATTCCCACAAATATCTAACATCTGTAAGAGAGATTTAACTGGAATAATGTTCAAATTAATTTTCCTAATGTTTAGCTCATCTCCTTTGTTGCAATATGATTTTTCATCTCTCAGTGATAAAGCTACCATGTTGGATGCACCTGGGAGAGAAATTCTGGGTTCAGTCCTAGAATCCACGTGGTTATAATGGCATGAAGAACTTCTTTAAAAAAACACATTATGCTAGCCTCCTAGGGGTGTTCTAGATTCTAAAACTTAGAATCTAGAACAATATAGACATGTATGGAACAACAGCGCATGTCTTTAGCACAAAACTCAGTATCCTCATCCAAATTCAAATGCAGATGCAAAGAATACTTAACAAGTATTTACCTTGTTCCAGACATTATGCTAAATGTAGGGGATACAAAAATAGAAATAAAAGACAGTGATAGGTCTGGACAGAGTTTACATTCTAATGGGAAGGATATAATAAGAAAAACTCAGAAAAAACAAGTCCAAACAAAATCAGACAAAGTAATCCATGGCTCCCCTTCCTCCATACTCTCACCCCGCCCAGCCTAAGCCCAAAATGCCCTCTTCTCATTTCTGCTTCTCATAATCTCTAACTTTATTAAAGAGTTAGTTCAAATCTACCTTTTGCCAGAGACTCCTGCAGGGCTCCCCCTCATCCCCTCACCCAATTGTAATGCCTTCCTTTCAAAGCTCCCCTTCCAACTACTATGTGTGTAGCATCTAGCTTCTTGTGTTCACATTGTATTCCTCTATGAGAATGTAAGCTCCTTGAGGACAGGGACTGATTTTTACTTTGTCATTGTAGCCCGAGGATTTAGCACAGTGATTGCAGATTGACTGATTGGCTGATAGAAAACTTAAGACTGAGACAATTTGGAAATACTTGGTTTGGAAGGCTAAGGACAGTATTGAAACCTTGCTCATCATCCATAGCCGATTAAATGTCAATCTCTTGAGGATTGGGATGCATGGCAGATCTGTCAGTCAATCAATAAACCTTTATAAATAAAGCTCCTACTATGTGTCAGGCATTTGCTAAGTGCTGGGTACCTAATAAGTTCTCATTGATTGGTTCACTGATGACCAAATCAAATCCCAATTTTTCTTGTAAGCTTCTCTTATCATCTAAGCCTAAATAGTTATTTCTAACTCTTCTCAGCTTCCAGAATATTTTTTTGTCCCTCAGATGGAACATCTCGTACTAGCTCACATTGGATTTCATCACATACACATTTCCTCTCCACAACTAGACTATAAATTTCTAGAGGTCAGAGACCTTGAGTCATGATCTTCCTTGTTTAACACAGAGGGGGAAAAGTTCACATAGTGTCTTGCATATATTAAAGATTCATAAATATTCATTGAATGAATGAATAATAATTATTTAATAACTGCATAGTATAAGAGGAAATGTGTTGACTTTGTAGTTAGAAGACTTGGGTTCAAATTATAAGTCTGACACTGCTGGTGTGAGCTTGGAGAAATTGCATCACATTTCTAGAAATCAGTTTCCCCATTTGTAAAATAAATGAATTGGACTGGATAATCCAGCTTCAAAAGTATGATCTTCTGAGCTTTTTTTTTTAAATTAAAGCTTTTTATTTGCAAAACATATGCACGGGTAATTTTTCAACATTGACCCTTGCAAAGCTTTCTGTTCCAAATTTTCCCTCCTTCCCCCCACCTCCTCCCCTAGATGGCAGGTAGTCTAATACATGTTAATTATGTTAAAATACATGACAAATCAAATATATGTATATATATTTATACAATTATCTTGCTGTACAAGAAAAATCGGATCTACAAGGATCTTCTGAGCTTCTTAAAGAGATAACATGGTGTAATGCATAGACTTTGGGCTTTGGAGTCAGGATCACCAAGTTGTTTGATAATCTTAAAATTTGTCTATATTTCTGTGCTTTCTTCAGTTCTCTCAAGAGAGACATGGAAGGCTCCCTCTGGGATATATATCTATATCTATCTATCCATATCTAGATCTAGATCTATTTATATATAGCTATATAGATATCTACTTTTATATCTGTTTATATAGATATATGGATATACTAGGCACGGATGGTTTACAATAGGATCTGAGCTAGTAGCCAGAGTTCCCACACTGAGAGATTTCTTTGTCACCAAAATCCTCTACATGTTCCAAGTCTTGCAGAGCTTTAGACTGTTTCCCCATAAACTCCCCCTCACTCAAGTTCAACAAATGTGATGCTCCCTGAACACTGTGTACTCATGACAAAGCTTAGCCTCAGAGAAGAGTTCATAGATTATTGGGCCACAGATTTTGAGATTTAAAAGCTATCTCTCTAGTCTAATGCCTCCATCACTGCAGGTGAGAAAAGTGAAGCCCAGAAAGATTATGTGGATTGCCCCAAATCACAGTCACGTGGGAAGCAAATGGCAGAAATGGACTTGACTCCAGATCCTTGGGAAAGTGTATCTTTCTCCACTGTTTACAAAAGTTGAGAACTATGGATACATTGCCAGACACAGTGGATTTTTCAGATTGTTCCTTCTAAACTGAATTCTTTTTTTTTTCCTTTTTTTAATCTTTGTTATAAGCAAGGTATGTTGGTAAATACTTAACAACTGGTTCTCAAAAAATGTCCTTTTCTGTTTTACCTGCATTATTAACATATTTCCATCACGTTCTTAAGTCTAGACCATCAATAAAACAATAAATCAAGCCTTGATTTCTAGCATTTGACAATTTCCAAAGTATAAACGTTCACCCTGAAAATTTAACAATTGGATCTCTCAGGGATGAGCTGGCAGCAGCACTTCTCTGAAAAGTGCCTGTTCACTAGATAGGGAAGGAAGAACATATACAGAAAGGAAGATGATATAAAAGCAGAAAATCATAAAAATAAAATTTTGAAAATATAGGATTCAACTTTCTTCCTAGTTTGTCTTCCACTTTCTTCCCAAAATAGTCATAGCATGATCCTTACACCTAAATTTAAGTGAGAAAAAGATAGAATCATTGCCTAGTACATATAGAGCAGCTACATTAAATTGTTGAACAAAATGCTTTGATAATCTTAAAATGTAATTTCTTTCCTGTAAATGTAGTATACATGGACCATAGATTTAGAGCTAGAGGGGATGTTAAAGGGCAGCTAGTTCAAACTTCATTTTACAGATGGGGAAACCAAGGCTCAAAGAGGATAAATGATGTGCCCAAAGACACACCCATAGCAAATGACCTTTCAAACCCAAATCTTTTGATTCTAAATCCAACATGCTTTCTACTTCCCTATGTGACCTCCTCACATATTATGTCTTTTATTGGGTTATTTCTGACTCTCTAGACTTCTCCAGCATGATCCAGCATCCTTTCCCCCCTAAAAGATTTCTTTGACTTAGTAGATGCCAGAATTCCTCCCAGAATCTCCATTCTGAGAAAATGCTCAGACCAGCCATGCTCACTACATCTCTGTTCTTCCGAATCCACTCTAGACTCTCAGGACTTTTCTGCCATATCACAGCAGTCTTCTCACCCCAGAATATCTCACTACTTTGTGATCTTCTCCCCATGGGATGTCCTAAATGCTTCCTCTAGTTAAGGATTTCCTCCTGGAACCTCCATTTTGCTTCTCCCCTAGCCCTGCTTGCTTTTTAATAATGTTCCAGACTTGTCTTTCTTTGCCCTACTCCCACCAGCTTTTCTATTTCATTTTATGTTCAGCCTTTTGCTATTAGAATGGGAGGAAAGCTACTGTCTTTAATTTTATTTCTATTATCAAGGCTAGCTGCTGCCATTGCTGCTGTTGTTGTTTGACCTTTGTTCTCAAAGACAATTTCCTGATATGTAAGGGAATTGGATTTGATTGAGGGAAGGCTGTGCAAAGCCACCAGCCTCACTTTATCTTCCAGAGGCATCTGGGTCCAGTAGCCAGATATGGATCAGGATGACTGGAGATGGCCTTATTTGGAGTTAGCACAAAGCCTGGCAAAGAGCAGGGCTCAATAAATGCTTACTATTTTAGACCAGACCAGTGATGACTTTGTGGTAGGATCTTCCAATGAGGAAAATTCCCTCAACTCAATTTATCTTCAACTCAAAAACTTAGAAATTGCCTGAGGATATTGCCCCTGTAAACCCAGGGTCACATAGTCAGTAAATGTGAGAAGGCTGGTCTTCAACCCAGGTGTTCCTGACTCAATACCAACTCTATCTACTTGTATATTAGATTGAATTCTGTATGAATTCTACTTCTCACAAACTGGATACTTATAACCAATTTATTGTATATAATAGCTTCTTCATCTTTGTTCCTGTTTTTCCCTGATACTGCCTCTTTTTTTCCATCTCTCTTTGCCTACTTTTGTTTCCCTTGAATTTGTCCTCCTGCATCTGGTTGATTAAGTTTGTTTCATGAATGTCTTCACCCACCAAGACATGGATTGTTTCCAAAGAAATTCAAACTCATCTTAGATACCTACTAGTTGTGTGAACCTGGGCAAATTACTTAATCTTGGCCTACCTCAGTTTCCTCAAGCACATTGCCTGCTTCTTTCTTTCCTTCCATTCATTAGCGATTCTGCAAAACCTGAAATTCTTCTCCTTCTCATTTCCTTTTCTTGTCACCTCCAGCTCCCTTCAAAGCTCAGTTCAAGAAGCAGCTCCCACAACAGACCTTTTCCTTCCCCTTCCTCCCCAAAAGGTCTTTATATTAACTTTGGTTGTATTTTGCAATTTGTTTGATCACTTATTTTCTTAGAGTAAAATGTAAGCTGTGGGCAGGGATGTTTTGCTTTGTCTTTCTAAGACAAACACCTAGTAAAAAGGTGAACACATAGTAGGCTCTTAATAAATTAAGTTTAATGAGTTTTTAATTCAGTTGGATTGAATTAGCAATAAAGAAGGTGCCTGAGATCACAGAACTAGTAAGTATCTGAGATGGGTTTGAACTTATCTTCCTGACTCTAAGCCCAGTGCATAATCTTCTGGATCACTGCACTGTTTCTGAAAGCTATAGCATGTGAACTGGAATGGTGTATACAGTGAAAACAAGATATCACTGCATTAGATGTGAAATTCAATGTCCCAAAAATCCTAGTGAAATATGAAACTGTAATACCTCATTAATACTTTTCATATGTCATTATATCTTAAGGGTTTTCAAGTACATCAAGGCCAATTACAGAAAGTTCTGGTGTTGAATTGAGTTTTAAAGAACTCTCAAGACAATACTTTTTAGCCTGTTGTGAAGCTACCTAATGTTGTACAATAACAATCTTTGATACATCTATGTATTATACAATTCTAGGTAAAAATGGGAAAAATCAGTCAAAATTCAGATGGTTTGACATATTTAAATGTTTGAAATCACCAAGAGTCTGAACTTACAAAAATCATTTTCAAATGATTATTATTTATCTCCATTCATTATCATTATATTCATAAAAGTATCAGAAACTCATTGTGTTTGGAGCAACCACAATGTGTGATATCTGTCTAAAGATCATTCATTACCAAGAAACTCCTTATTTCCCTTTTATAAAAATAGGCGCTGGCCTTTGCCCTGTGAGCTGGGTTCACTAAGTCTAGCCTCCCCCACATCTTCAGATGGAATCTTTCTTGGCCCTAAGATTACAGCAATCATTTTCTTGGCAAGTCAGGGATGAATTGGGTCAGACTCAGCTAAGTTAAACTATGGAGTGGATTCTTACCCTAGCAAAATGGTGTTTTAATTTTTTTTAATGGATTTCATTGATTCATTTAACAGATTAGGAAACTAAAGATGAGAATCATTCAATCCTTTTTCCCCAGGTCAAATAGGTTATAACAGAGCAAGCATTTGATCCCAGTTCTAGTTCTGGTCCTAATTGTGTTGCTAGCTTGAGCTGTGGTTCTAGTTCTGATTGTGGTTCTGGTTTTAATTCTGGTACTAGCTCTAGTTTTAGTTCTAGTACCAGTTTTTGATGCAAATTCTGCTGTTACTACTGGTTTCTGGTACTAGTACTGGTACTAGTTCTAATACTAATTTTAGTTTTAGTTTTGGTTTTGGTTCTGTTTCTAGTTCTCATTTCTGGTTCTGGTTCTAGTTCTAGGTATGATTTTAGTTCTGGTTCTAAGTCTAGTTTTCATTCTGGTTCAAACTCTTAATCTGTTCTAATGGCTGGTTCTAGCTTTCATTTTGATTCTAGGACTGGTTTCTGGAGCAAGTTCTGGATTTGCTACTGGTATCTGATGGTAGTGCTGGTTCTAGTTCTAATCTTAGTTGTGATTCTAGTTCTATTTTTTGTTTTATTCTGATTCTAGTTTTACTTATGATTCTAATTCTGGTTCTGACATTAAATCTGGTTCTAGCTTCTGGTACTAGCTCTATTTTTGGTTCTAATAGTTTCCGATTACTATTTTCTGCTACTAGTGCTAATACTAATTCTAATCATAGTTTTTGTTTTGTTTTGGTTCTAGTTCTCATTTTTGTTCTGGTTCTAGATATGATTTTAGTTCTGGTTCTAAATCTAATTCTGGTTCTGGTTCCAACTCCATTGGTATTCTCTCATTCTAAACTTAATATGTCTCCCATGTCTTTGCTTTCTTATATTAATTGGTCTTGTGTCTAGAGTTACTTGGTCTGGAGGGATTTAATGCATTTAAATCTAATAAAATGACCCAAGACTGGGGAACCACTAAAGTCCATTCAGTCCATTATTTCTCTCACTTGAACTATAAGACTATTAGGTCCATGTGTGAAAATCTTCCTACTCATGCATAGACACATCTTCTCCCAGTATGGTCCAGGCCTTTCCCAGATTAAGAGAATGAGCTAGAGTCAACCAAAAATCGACTTTCATCCCAACTCAACTTGGAAAAAGATTTCAGTAGCATAAGCATCGAGTTACTTCTCATTTGAGCCAAGCAAATAATCAGAACAATAATACCCATTTGGGAGCATATATAATAATAAAGTATTTGGGAACTTCAATTTGATGACACTACAGAGTATTAAAAATATAAAGAGGCAGTTAATCAATTAATTGATATTATTACCAAATATATATATATAAATATAACATTAATTAATTGATTGATGTGAAAGGCAAATAAACTATACCCTTACATAGCTTTTTTCTTCATCCTCTAAATCCAAGCTAATGTCATTGAAGATTTTGAATGGTTCCCTGACTTGGTAAAGGATCTCAAAGCAAATAGTTGAGAATCACACACTCATCAGATCACAGGTTCACAGGACCACCAGAAAGTACCTACATGCCACGTATAGTTGGAAGATACTTCAGAGGATCCCCTATGTAAAGTACTTTGCAAACTTTAAAACACTATAACAATGTCATTGTTTATATGATGAAACATTAAAAATATTATTCACTATTATTACTACAATCTCTAAAGCTCTATAAAATATTAACCATTATTCCTATTTGTTTATTACCCATTTTACACATAAGAAATCCAAGACCCTGAAAGGTCCTAAGTTACACAGATCCCTAAACTCATAATCTGAAAATATCAGAACTGAAGGTCTTATGACATGAAGTACAGGGCTTTCCCCCTCCCCACTACATCCCATGTAACAGTGGCTTAAAATTATAAAATAATAATAAATTAAAAGCTGTTAATGTGCCAATTTGATGAGAGGCTGAGGACAGGTGGAATATACATGTTTTCCAATATTTAAGAAAGCAGATGATTCTCAGAGCTGTTGATTTGGGGTGGGGGGGTGGAGGAGAGAGGAAGATACATTTAAGCCACTTATTAAAATAGGGCTATTTTAGTCAGATTGACATCTTCCTAGGTGTTTACTTTAGAAATAGCAGCAGAATGGCCATTTTGGGTTTCAGAGATGATGGAGAGGTAGCAGGTGGAATATACAGCACATGCATAGGTATTTCAGGAGAGATTCAAATGAAAAAAGTTTGACTTTTGTGAGAACTTTTTTAGGTAGCAAAACTAAACTCAGAAGTGCTGTTGTTGTTGTTAAGGGTTATTTTCCCCTTTTAGTCCTAGAGTGACATTCCCACCCATGCTAATGGTTTGCCTGAAAAATAATAAAGATAAGCCAGCTTACAGAAAATATAATTATAGGAGAAGTCATACTTTTTGATGCAGAAAAAAATCAAGGATTAGCTCCTGGCAGATCCTGGTTTTCTGATTGCTACCCATCTCACAAAGCAGGATACTCCCCAGAGTAAATTGAAACCTGACTGGAGGGCAAGTTTTCTGGAAGGCTTGGATTCCAAAGTGAACTGCTGGGGAAGCTCAAAGACACAATGATGTTTCTCAAATTCCCTCAAAACTGAGACTCTGTTTTCTTTATTTCTTGTATCCTGTCTTTTAATGAAGCTTCCTAGTCACCTGAAGGGGCTCACAATCTGACACTAAATCTCGTGTTAGGCTATGGCTTGGTAGGATAGAAATAAGTGCCTACTGTGTGCCAGGCAGTGTGCTAAGTATTTGATCCTCACAACAACCCTGGAAAATCGTTGCTGTGATTATCCTCATTTTACACTTGGGGAAACTGAGATAGATCGAAATTGCCCACAGTCACACAACTAGTAATTATAAGAAGCTGAATTTGAACTACAATCTTCCTGACTCCAGACCCAATATTCTAGCCATTATACCATCTTGATACAATTCAAAGATCTTAAATTTTGCAGTAAGAATACCTGAATTTGAATCTTGCTTTGGATGTTTACCATGAGACCTTGAGAAAAAATCAAGAAAAACTCTCTGGACCTCAGTTTCCTCATCTGTAAATTGAGATAATTGGCTTGGTAGCCTTGAAACTTCCTTCCAGGTCCAGAGCTATGTCTATGAATCTGGTACTATATACTTCTAATTGTCTTCCTATAGGGGAAACACACACACACACACACACACACACACACACAATCTTAAAAAATGATTAACTACAAAATACTTTATCCTGATCATTGCAAAGACCAGCCTTGATGCCAGAGAATTAATGAGAAGCAAGCTGCCCATTTCCAGACAACAAGATGGTAGACTCAGCATGCAAAATGAGATATCCATTTCTGGATGAGCACAATGTGTGGATCAGTAATGCAAGAGTTCTAATTTTTCTCTCTTTTGGGAGGCTTTAGGGGAAGAGAGGAGACAGAAGGAATAATTAACTGGAAAAAAAATAAAATTTAATTTCAAAAAATGACATCAGGTAAGTCAAGTCACATTTTCCATCAACAAATATTTATTAAATAGCTGCCATGTGGTAGGCAGAGATCCTTACAAGAGCTAGAAGTAAATGGAGATTTCATTCCTTTCCAGGATGTCCTCCTGATTCTCTGGGACTTTCTTTCCCATGCCCCAGAAATCTCTTCATCCTGGAAACTCACTCTATGCTTGGACTTCCCTCTAGCCCTGTTGCTTCTCCCCCTGTTGGTCTAGTTCCCCTCAAAATCTCCATTTTAAGGACAGCCAAATGGTGGTCTTCTCCAGGCTGCACTCCTGACTTTCCCAGACTTTCTCTTCAACATCCCAGCACCAGGTAACCTTCCTCAATTCCCCATCCCAACCTGCTTCTCAGATCACTTCTATGGATTGTCTTCCCCCATTAGAATGTAAGCTCATTGAAAGCAGACTCTTTGGCTGCTGCTATTTGTATTCCCAGCCCTCCACACAGAGTCTAGCAAATAATAAGAACTTAATAAATACTTGTTGAATATATTTTAACATGTTTAACATATATTGGATTACTTGTCATCTAGGGGAGAGTGTGGGGGAAAGGGAGGGGAATTGGAACACAAGGTTTTTCAAGAGTTAATGTTGAAAAATTATCTTTGCAAATGTTTTGAAAATAAAAAACTTCAATAAAAGGAGAAAAATAGTAATAATGATCAATATTACAGAGACTGTAGGAAGATAGGAATATTAAAGAATTGTTGGCAGGGGTATGAATCACTATAACCATTTTGGAAAGCAATTTGAAATTTTGCAGATAAAGTGATTAATGTGACTATAAAAAATAAATAAATGTTTCTTGACTTGACTCCTCTTGACTACACTGTGTCAGAAAGGAGGGAAGATAGTGAAGGTGAGGTTGAAGTTGGGTTGGAGGAAAACATTGGTGTAACTTCATATTGCCCAACTTGGGGAACAGAGGATGAGAGATCCTCACCACCACCACCCCAAAATATGAACAGAAAGGGCTTATAAAATTTCTTCATTTTACAGATGAAGTAACTGAGGCACAGACAAGGAAGCTGCCAGAGCCAGGAATCTTTTGGCTCCAAACCCATTTCTCTCTCTTTTTGCCCCATTTGCTACTTCATCCCCAATTTCTCTATCATTTTGTCATATTGCTTAATATTTAAAAGTGGGTGATTCTTTTTAAGGAATGGAAGAATTCTCTCAAAAAGTAAACAATTCAAGAAACATTTTTAAAGTACTTCCTTTGTATAAATAACAGTCATGGGCAGATAATTGGTGGGAAAGGGGGTGATTAGTTTATATAGGAGAGTCTCTGCCCTTAAAGAGCTTACAATCTATAGCATACATGATAATTTTGGTATTGAGTATACATAGAATTATATGATCGTTGATTTAGAGCTGAAACAGTCATTATTACATGAGAAAATTGAGGCCCTCAAAAGATCTGTCCAACATCCCACTGGGAGTAGTCATAAATGTCAGGGTCCAAATTGGAACTCAGGGTCTGAGTTGCGAATGTTGGAGAAATACAAGGTTGTTACTGACACAGGTCCACCAAGGGGACCTGGGAAGCTTCCTGGTGTTTGAAATGGGCTGAAAAGAGTATTAAAATGATACTTTAAAGTGGGGAAAGGAGAAGAGAAGGGATCCCAAAAGGTGGAATAGCAGAGAAGCAAGTCAACTTAATGGCAGCATGTATTGGGGTCTGCTCAATTTCACTGGCTCCTGAGAGCTGGAATCCAGCTGGACTTCTGGGGTCTGGGAAACTGGCAACACTATCAGTTTTCTAAGGAACCCTGTGTGATTTTGAGTCCTGCATTTGGAGGGGAGCATCTTCAGCTGAGTGTTCCCTGTCCTGTAATTTAAAAAAGGCCAGCCATTATCCTTACTTGGAAGGGAACAGAGATGAATAAGGCTGGAGAAGGAAGGAGCTGCCAGATTTGGGGGAGTAATATAGAGCAAAGGTATGTGAGCTTTATTTGGTAAGCTCTAGGGAGTCATTCAAGTGCTGGGAGAAGATTGATGACATGATCAAAGGCGGCTGAGTGGTGCAATGAATAGAGTGTTGGGTCTGCAGTCAGGAAGATCAGAGTTCAGATTTAACCTCAAATTTGTACTAGCTATGTAACCCTGGACAAGTTGATTAACTCCTGCCTGCCTCAGTTTCCTGATCTCTAAAATGGAAATAATAATAATAGGTTGTTAGAAGGACCAAATGAGATGGTAAGCTCCTGATATAGATGTTTGTTCCTTTTCAGATAGATGTAGAAATGAAATAACATAAAAATAGGGGTGGAGGGATAATTTATTTACCTATCTATCCATTTGCATTTTCTTATTTTGCTTTATTTGTTTCTTTGTTTTTTTCCCTTAAAACAGGGCCCACTTAAAAAAATATAAACAATTTTTAGCCATTCTCCAACTTCTGAGTTTTTCTTTGCCATCTAGTCACCCACAAAAGCTGATTATGTCCTTCCACCAGAGCCATTATCCTTTAATTGTATGTAAAAGGAGATTATGTGCAGGCACAAAAACTCTTTGTTAAATAATATCAGAATAATATCTGTCCTCAAATTAAAGATTTAGCCTTTGTGGAACCTGATTTAAAATGCCTATGGATTTAGAAATAAGAGGGAGAAAATAAATGGAAACATCTAGAATATCATTTTCTCTCATATTAACTCTGAATTAAGCAATAGGCCAGCTTCTCATCAATTCCAGATTTTGCTCAAACTTACTTTCAGTTCAATTCAACAAATAATTATTAAGTACTTACCAAGGGTGCCAAGCACCCTTCAAGGCCCTGGCAGAAACAGGGAGATGAACAAAACACAATCACTGACTGTTAGAAACTTATTTTCTAGAAGGTCAAGTTAATTTTTTTTAGATTTTTTTCCCCTCATGTTTCCTTGGCATTTAAAGGAAATGTGAATTGGGATTGCAAAATCATTGAAGTTCATATTTGGACCATGAGAGGCTAACTAGTCTAACCTACATGTGAAAAACAAATCCTTTTGCCACACTCCCAAGTTTTTGTTTGGAAGATGTCCAAAATTGGAGCCCTTTGTGTCCCAAGGAAACCCAGTTTTTTTGGGGGGGGAATAGGATCATTGTTAGAAAAGTTTTCCTTCCTCAAGACTAAATACAAAGCCTTCAAATATTCACCCTTCTGTCATTCCTGATTCTAATTTCTAGGACCAAACCAAAAGTTTGTTTTCTTCCAGGTGATAGTCTTTGTAGTGCAATTAGATGACAAAGTGGACAGAGCACCAGTATGGAATCAGGAGGACTTGAATTCAAATGTGATCACCAAGTACTTACTAGCTCTGTGACCCTGGGCAAGTCATTTTATCCTGTTTGCCTCAGTTCCTTCATCTGTAAAATGAGCTGGAGAAGAAAAAGCAAGTCACTCCAGTATCTTTGCCAAGAAAACCTCAAATGTGGGGATCTCCTCGTATTTTACCCTTCTACCCCCAGTCTGCATGATTGTCCCCACTTCCTTCAAATGATCTTTGAATGACATGAACTTCATCAATGGACTTCACCATCCTTTGTCCTTTCAGGTTTTTAACCTCACACTTTGATTTAGATCATATTCCTCAATCTCAAGCTTACACTTTGCCTTTTGCAATGATCACTCACTCCGTCTGTTGATAGCAAAATGTCGAGACAAACCTTTTGAGGTTTTTTTCCCCCCCTCTTCTACCCTTTCCCTTGAGGTCTCTGAAACACATTTGCTAAATATGTTCGCCGGGTCCAGATCCCGATCATATTATAGATTTGTTAACTCTGCAATGCATTCGATTGAAACATCATAATTCTTTCCATGACAACGGCGTGTGGTTATTACGGATGCAGAAACAGCAAGGTCAGTAGTTGACAGATGGAAGTTGGTGCCAATGCAATCACATTTGCCAGGTTATTAAAAAAAATATTTAACCGAGGGCAGCCAAAACCAAGACCCAAATCAAGAAAACCATCAAAAAGAAACATGAACTAATTGCTACAAATGGCATGATGAGAGAGCCCCTTCTCTTCCTGGCAATGATTCATCTGTAAGTCTTCCCTAATATCAATATTTCCTCCATCTAAACCCTTTTGAGACTGGCTTTATCTATATTATTGTGTTTTTTTCCCCTTCTTATCCATCAGTCCTGAGGCCTAATCTCATTTGCTTCTATGGTGAAGTAACCCTTCTGAACAGCTTTTAACCTTTTAAAAGTCGCCTTGACCTAAAAGGTCCTAAAGTTTTATGTGTTTGTGTGTTTAAACACAATAATGAAAGATACAGTTTGGACAATTGAATGCTTTTCTAACTAGTGGCCTGCGTGCCAAGCTCTAGATGCTGCTCTAAGATTTTTGTTTGAATAAAAAAAAATTAAAATACCTGTATGCAGTTCGGTGCAAGCAGAAATCCTTCAGATTTGACCCCTGTCTTATTGGCTCCATTGTACCTGGCTACATCACAGTATATTAGCTTTATCTTTTCAAAGGAAAGAGCCTTCTCTATACAGCTAACACATTAGCTTTAGAGAACACTTACCTCAAGGGTCCAGCTCATCGTTCTGGTAAATTTAAGAAAAATCCAGCTTAAACCCAGTCCTTTCAATTGTGTATAATATAAATAACCCAGTGCTAAATGTTGCAAACCAGGTCTTTTGTCTCTTTTGTCTTTGTTTATCACATCCTCCTGGCCATTCTCTGTTTCATATTTAGCAGGATGCAAGCTAAAGATGATGCAGGAATACGACTCACCTTTTGGATCGACTTAGGAAGTGGGTAGGGGGTTCAGCAGAATTTAACGATAAATGGGAAAGAGAAATAAAGTTGGCAGTGTGTCTGTGTGTCTGTGTGGAGGAGGTAGGAGGGGCATCTGCTATTGATGCTTTTCCAGGTGGCAATAAGAAGAGGGCACCTTTCAGGGTAATCCTAACACCTGGTGGGGCCCCAGCCAGATCCTGGGCAAACCCTGCCCAGCAAGGGAGCACAGCACCCAGTTCTGATCCGTAGCCCACCTTTCCCAGCTGAGGGAGGCCCATTGTGGCGAATGTCAATCTGCTGACATTTTGTCTCCTGCTCTCTATCTGAGAGAGGAATCTGCATTTTTAAGCCAGCTGGCATTGGGCTCCAGAAACAGCAATGCAGGGCAGAGCCCCAGCCTAGACTGTCACCTCGTGATAAGTGTGCGAGTGAAGCTTGCTGGTGCAAAGGGTTTCAGATACCTTCCCTTGTGCTATCATTCCTGTAAGAACATCTCCTCTTTATTCTCTTTTTCCTCTTTTTCCTCCTCTTCCTCTTCCTCCTCCTGGTCCTTCTCCCATACTATCTCCATTCTTCATCCTTCTTTCCTCCCTTTCCCTCTTTCTTTTTCCCTTTTCTCTTTCTTCCCTCCTCCTTTTCTGCTTCTTTCTTTGTCCTCCTCCTTCATCCCTTCTCATCTCTTACCTTCTTCTTCTAGCTTCTTTCCTTCTTCCCCTCTTATCCTTCTCTCCCTCTACCTCACTTCCTCTTCTCTCTCTTCCCATCTTCTCCTCCTCTTCCTCCTTTATCTCTTCCATCTCTTCCCTTGTCTTCAACCTTCTCCTTCCCCCACTTCCTTCCCTCTCCTTCTCCTTTGCCTCTTTCTATATTCTCCTTCTTGCTCTTCTCTTTTCATCCCCTTCTCTTCCTCCTTCTCTCCTATCCTTATCTCCTTATCCCCTTTTGCCACTTCATTTTCACTTCTCTTTCCTACTTCCCCTCTCCTCTTCCCTCACTTCATCCTCCTTCCCTCCTTTTCCCCCTACCTCCTCCTCCCTCCCTCTATCCTTCTTCCCTCCTCCACTGCCTTTTTTTCTTCTTCCTTCTCCCCTTTCATATTTCACCTTTTCTTTCTCTGTATGTTCTATTCTTTCTTCCCTCTCATTCTTCTCTTCTTTTCCACCTCCTCTTTCTTCTCAGCTTCTCCTTTTCTCTCCTCCTTCTCTCCTTTTTCTTCTTCCTCTACCTCTCTTCTATTCTCCCCTCTCCTTCTTTGCCTTTCTTCATCCTTTCTCTCCCCTTCCCTTCTCATCACTGACCTTCTTTCCCTCCCTAGCTTTCCTTCATCTTTTTTTGCCCATGTTCTAGCTCTCTCCTTTACTATCTTTTCCTCTCACCTCCATTTTTCTCTCCTCCCTCTCCCCTCTTCCTTTTCCTCCTTCTCCCTCTCCTTCTCTTCCTCCTCTGCCCCTCCTCTCCTTTGTCACACACCGCCTGAACATCAACCTCCCCAAACTAACTTCTCACCCCAGTTATAATAACCCATCCCAACCACTGATGCTTAAAATTGAACCATGGTTCAGGAGAGCTACAGGCCATCCCTGTGAGCTCCCTGGTGTGTTAAACAGCAATTCCAGGTACTATTCTTCCTATCTTGGATCATCTCTACTTAGAGAGAACTAATCATCTATCAATAGATATCATTGCTTGTGAATTTATCCCATTGCTTGAGGATAAACAAACTTGTACTCTTTTTGGTCCCCCCCCCTTTCCATATTTAGAACAGTATCTCCCATGACATACAGCCTGGATGGGATATTAGGGCCAGAGAAGGATTCCTCCTTGCTGAGATCCCCTCCAGAGTAAACATGGATCATGAACAACAGCAGCAAGATCGAATCTGGACGGCTGAGGGGTACATCCAAAACTCCTTCTCCTGTCTATGACTGATTCCATTTGGCCCAGTGATTACCTTGAATGATACATATTTTCAGAGCAAGAAACACTGCAAAAGTAAACGAACCAAAAAGAGCATTTATTCTTCAGATTTAAAATTAATTTCCTGTATTTCTCCGGGTACTGGTGTTTTTTTTTCCTCCCTTTTTATCCTATCAGAGCTGTAGACTTATGAGAAGAAAAATGAGAAACTCTTTCTTTTACGCCGAGCCCCTGTATCAGATGAAATATAAATGTGAGGATTTCTATAAATGTTAACCCACTGTAACTCTCCATCCCCAAACTCAAGATCTGCAGGCTGTTTTCAGTTAAGTCCTTGCTCCTCTCCATGTTGGGTAATCAGATGCCATTAAAAAAATAAATGGGAGGTACTCAAGGAATAAAAAAGAGGTGAAAGTGCAGAATCTGGTTTGGATAAAAGTTTAATTCTGCAGTTCCAAGTGGCATAGCCCTTCCAGGAAGGGGGGCAGAGCCCAGGCAGACAGGAGTGGGCCAAGTAATGAAGATGGATGCATCTTGTTATCAGCACGCCGTTTGCTGGGACTTGATGTAACCTTAAACATTGCGGATGGCTCGGTGGCACTTGCCGCTAAAGCCCTAATTAATGAATAGCAGGCCCCAAATTAACGATGTGCATTTACAGAGGAATTCTGGGCGCTCATTAAATGATGTTCAAATATCAAGCCGTAACTGTTCGGCACAATCCTGCTGGGTTCCTCCAAGAGCTTTGAGGGTTGGTGGGGAAGTTTCCACTAGAGGGTTTTCCTCACTGGCCTCCTGCAAGTGCAGGTGGGAAGTGGATGGGGAGACGTGCTCCAGAGGAAGATGGGGCAAAGGAGGTCACACGCTTTCATTCCAGTAACATCTGGGCAGATACTCCCAAATGGCAGGGGACTACTCCACGTTCAGCTGGGACCTCTAAGACAAGGGAGATAGCTTGTGTTCTAACAGACTACCCCTACCACCAAGATTTTACTCCTTCAAAGGATGGGCTCTCTGGGTGGAATCCTTCCAGCTCCACATTAGACATCTGTGGGTAGCCTGGAATTGAGGTCTGGGACTAGGGATGGAGATAACGTGGAGATTTTGTTTACTAAAGGCCTAATTCATAAACAATTAAAGGCTGGTGTTGAGGGAGTCTTGGCTATGGCTGCAGCAGGACAGGCAGGCTATAATCCTGAATGCCATCTCCACCGAGGAGCCAGAAAGCCTCCTTCAAAAGCCCCCATGTCAATCAAAAGACGTTTTCTTCAGCAGGCAGCAGCCAGACTAATTATCTGGCTTGAGCTATAGGTTTTCTCACCTGATTTAGAGGAACCCATTGTGGAGTTTGGGGGCTTATGTTGTAAAGGGTTGGGGAGAGAAGGGGGACAAGTAGTCTCTGACTATTAGAAGGTTAAATATAATGATCAGCTTGTACTAAAGGGAGAGAGGTGTTTGGTTTGGTATATACCTGATATTTAACTGCTATAGGGAACTCCCAGGGTGTAAACTCCCTCTATCTAAAAAGATTGGCAATTTAGCTGTAACTTGGTATCATAAGATCACTGATTTCAACCTGAAATAGAGGTTTTGTACCCCACAGCCCCTTTGTTTAGCAATTCAGTAAACTGAGACCCAGAATGGTTAAAGGATTTACCTAAATCATACAGGGAATAAGTGGGGAAAGCAATAGTCTTAGGATCCTACATTTCAAGATAGAAAGGTCTTTATAAATCCTCTCATCCAATTTCCTTGTTTACCATATCAAGAAATTGAGATCCAGAAATATTAAGCAACTTTTACTGTCACCCAGTCAGAATGTCTCAGAGACGTGATTTTAACCCAGGCCTCCCTGTTCCAGTTCCAGCCCCCTCTTCCTGCTACAATACTACTGAATTTACAGAGTGCATCTAGTGGGGTTTTCTCCTCCCCTTCTAGATAGTCCAAAGTCCCAACCAAAACAAAGTGGACAATAGGAATACCCAAGTAAGCAGTGCATTTCTCCCTATATTATTAGATCTTCCAGACTGGATTTTTAGGGAAAGAACCAGAGTATAGTTGGGGATTTGGAGAAAGAGGATAGTCCAGAGCCCATAAGGCAGCTCCACGTGGAGCTGTTCCCTTTTCTTTGATTGGGTCTGTAGCCATTCAGTGTCCATCCTCCCTGGAACACAGCTGCCTCTCAGCCAAGCCAGAGGCAGAAGGGCTAGTGCCGAGAGGGCAGTGTGAGTCAGGCTATGTGCACATTCCACTTATCACCATGCCAGGCATGCAGTTCCATTTATGGTCAAAACCAAAAGACATTCCCCTGTTTCTGAGGAGCATTCCCACATGAGCCTTTTCAGACTTGGATATGGAAGTGGCTGATCAGGAAGAGGGCCTCCCCATGATCCCAGAGAAAAAGTTTGCTGAAGAAGAAGTTAACTCTTTGAAGCTTCCCTCCATTCCATCAAAGGGAAAAAAACCAGCAGAAAACATTATTTTAATCTAAAAATAAGATACAAGATTTTTAAGCTCATGATGTTTGTTCCTAAATATCCTTGGGTAATTAATGATGGCAATTAAAACCAAAAGGAAAAGACCTGGTGTTCCCTTTCCTCCAGAGGTTAGAGGAAAGCACATATCCCATTAAGGGGACACACTGTTGGATAGTTGGTAGAGTGCTGGCCCTGAGTCAGGAAGAACAGGATTAAAATCCTGCCTTGAATAACTTGGCTATATGACCCTGTACACATCACAGACACTCAGTGCTCTGAGTAGGACTTTAAGTTGCAAAGAAGATGTCAACCTGTACTAGTTAATTGCCACAGGGTATTCTCTCCCCTGCCATTTTCCTATGCCTGGTAAATCATGGGTCTAGGCTTTATCTGAGAAGGAGACAGACAGATAGAAAAAGACAGAGATGGAAAGATAGAGATAGACAGAGATAAAGAGAAAGAGACAAAGAGAAACAGAGACAGATCAACAATGATGGAAAGATAGAGACAGAGACAGAAATAGACAAACACAGAGACATACAGAGATTGAGAGATAGAGACAGAGAGACAGATGACAGAGACAGAGGCAGACAGAGATGGAGAGATAGAGACAGAGACAGAGAGAGAAGGAAAGAGAAGGAGGAGGAGAAAAAAAGACAAAGACAGAGAAAGACACACACACAAAGACATAAAAAGATGGAGACAGAGAAACAGAAAGAGAGGAAAAGAGAGAAGAGGAGAGGAGAACAGGGGAGGGAAGATGAGTGGAAAGGAGAAGGGAAGAGGGAAGGAGGGGAGAGGAGAGGACAAATAAGGGGAGGAAAGAGTAGGGCAGGGGAAGGGAGGAGTGACAGAGACACAGAAGCAGATAGGTAAATGAATCAATGGATGGATGGAAGGATGGAAGGATGGAAAGGATGAAATACACAGATATAGAGATACAGAAGACAAAACTATAATATAGACTTATAACAAATTTAGATATATATGCATATATATATAATTAGATATAGATAGGTGGATATATATATATAATATACTACAATTTCTGTTTTAAAAGATTTTTTATCACAGACAGAGGTTATGAGAATAAAAGCAACCCAAGCAATCATTTTAAGAACTGCCCTCATTCCACATTGTGTGCTTGAATACAAATCCTTTATTCAACCTCCTTTGATGGTAAGATGTGGATTTAACCTCTGCTCACCATCATTATCAGTTCACTGAGTTTCTGAGTTTCCACCACAGAGAACCTAAAAATGTAAGTGATTGGATGCCTGCCCTCTCCCCACTCCACCCACTTCCAAAGCAATCAGAAAGCTGGTAGATATTGGGAAGGGAGAGAAAAGATCAGTTGGAAATAGCGCCTTATTAGCGCATTACTCAGGAAGACTCAGGACCTTGTTCAGGTGATCTGTAGTCATGGGAGCCATCCCCTGCAAAAGAAAAAAAAAAGGTAAGATAGATGTAGATGAAAAAGAGGGGAACATGGAGAACAAGCATTCTCTTTCTACTGTAGCAAGCAGAGGATGATGGTACTAGAGAACCCCCATTGTAACTCAATTTCCTGTTGCCATAGATGGATGACATCAAATGATATCCTCCAACACACTATACCATATCTAAGGGAACAGGCATTTATAAAACACCTTCTATGAGTCAGGCACTGTGCTAAGGACTTTACAAATATGGTCCCATTTGATCCTAATAACAACTCAGCAGGCAGGTGCTACCCTTACTCTGATTTTACAATTGAGGAAACCGAGGCAGGCAACTGTGGACAGAGCTAATAAGTGTCTGAGGCTGGACTTAAACTCCAGTCTTCCTGAACTCCAGACCTGGAACTCTACCCATTGTACCACCTAGTCACCTCACATAAATATTCCATATAAATATAAAGAAAGGAAGGCTTAACTCACATGGCTACCAGTCCTCTTCTCCAATACCAGTGTGAAAACAGATTAACCGTAAGATTTTCTGGAGGGGGAGGGATAGTCTCTGAATCTATGAATTCACTGATACAGGGAACTCTTAGTGAGGAAATTCCCTCCACCAGGCATACTGGCACATTCTCTTAGAGTCTTACATGTTGCATAGGGCACTCAGAGGTTATGACTTGTCCAGAGTCACACAATCATTATGAAAGAAGAAAAACTTAAACCTGGGTCTCCTAAATAGTGCCAACTGAGACATTTTATAATGATTAAGAAACAGCAACAATAATAGCTATAAACATTCCCCTTCACGTGTAATTTTTTTTTTACCTAGAGGCATAAAAAGGGGGGGGTTCACAAACAAAGTAAGAGCTGGATTGAGGAGTTTAGGAAAAGGTGAGCTCAGTGAAAGTGGGTCATAAATAAAGATACTGTAAGGATCTTGGGGGCTGAAAGGCCATCTAATATAACTCTTGATGAAAAAATTGAGGCACAGAGAATGAAATGTCATGCCCAAGGTGTATTGAGTGATTGAAATGAGACTTGAACTCATGTCCTGTGATATCAAACCCTGTGTTCATCATTGAAATATATGATAGCAGAGGATGACAAAGAGAAAAACCAAAATGGAGGTCATCACAAGTCAAGTCAAGTCAAGAAACATTTATTAAATATCTACTATGTGCCAAGAATAATGCTTAAAAGTCAAGATGCACAGAAAAACAAGGCCATTCACTGACTTCAGGGAGCTTGTAGTCCAACTGGGGAGACCACATGTAAACAATTCTATACAAACCAGATAATCCAGGGTAAATTAGAAGTAATTTCAGAGAGAAGATATTAGCATTAAAGGGATGAGGGAGGACTTGTCATAGGAGGTAGGATTTTAACTGGGACTTGGAGGAAGCCAGGGAAAGTGGGAGGTAGAGACAAGGAAGAAGACCACTGCAGGCATGAGAAACAAACAGAAAGTTTCATGTGTAAGGAAGAGCCAGGAGGCCAGTACCACTGAATCATAGAGTTTATAGAGAAGAATTAAGTTTAAAAAGACTAGAAAAGTAAGAAAAAGAGAGGAAACAGAGGGCTTTAAAAGCTAAGTAGGAATTGTAATTCTTCCCACCCCACCAAATGTTAGTACCCTAGGACAAAGTCCCAATCGCCCTATATTAGGTAAATGTCTGAAGAGTGATATTGAATTTGGCTCCAAGTACTTTGCATTATTATCTAATTTGTTTCAGTTTAAGTCAGTCCATTTATTAAGTGCCTACTATAATCCAGGCACTGTGCTAAGCATTTAGGATTCAAATATGAAAAAAAGAAAGTCTCATTTTTCAAGGAGTTTACAATCCAATGGCAGAAGACAAAACAAAGGAAAAGTGGGGGTAAAGAGGAGAAAGATATTTGAAGCAGGGGCAGTCAGGTGAGAAATGATGGACAAAATGAGGGAAGTGAATTTAGGTAGGCGGCATTGCATGCTCTTACAAGTCCTTAATGGCCCCTCTGCCTCCACATGGCCAAGTGGAGTCTAAAATGCCTCTGGACACAGCTTCCTTTTTATCAAATCAGATGACTAGGTAGAAGGGTCAAACTGTTGTCTTCAGGATCATCTTACACCTCCCTCCCCTCCAATAAGGTAAGTCAAGAAGGCAGCTGTAAGTAGGGCTCCCTCACTAGACAAAGCATTAAAGTGGGGTTACACTCACTTGGGACACAATCCCTTTCTGAAGACTTTGCACACCTACCTCTTGCTCCTTCACCCCTAGATTACCTACCCACAGACCCACCCACAGCCAGGAACTCAAAAGATTTTGAACACGTAAGGAATTTCTGAAATCATCTAATCTGATCCCTTCCTTTTACTGATAAGGCAGTCAGTAAATGCCTTATCAATAAATAAGTTCAGCCCGATAAGCATTTATGAAGCACTTACTATATACTTGACACTGTGTTATGCCCTAGGTATCAAAAAAAAGGCTCCAAGTTCAGCCAATAAGCATTTATGAAGCATTTATTATATACTTGACACTGTTATGCCCTAAGTATCAAAAAAAAGGCTCTCAAAGTACTCAGTTTAACAGGAGAGAGGGCATACAAATAATTATGTATCATAATGAACTATTGGCAAGAGAAATTGGACCTAATCTCAGAGGCAAAACACTGGAATTAAGAGGGATCAAGAAAGGCTTCTTGCAGAGGTGAGATTTTCCAGGAGACAGAGACCAGTATGGAGATTTCCACACACCCCAATCTTTGACAATGCCCATGGAAGGGAGATGGAGCATCTTGTTGGAAGAGACCAGCATCCCCCAGTCACTCTAGGGCAGAGGTGAGATCTGATCACACATTTTCTAACTTCTCCCAGTGCTCTCTGGCTGCCCCTCTGTGGACACCGTGCCCAGGCTCTCCCTAGCACAGCACTGCCCTAGGTTTCCAAATTTCCTTTTTCCTCCACCATTACCATCTCCCTCCAACCACACACATACACAGACATACTACTAGACCTCCCTTAGACTAGGTGTTCGGTGAACAATCTGATAAATTGTTACACCGGGCTGCAAATGTAGCTGATCCTGTGCCTACTGTTTGGGCTTGTTCGCCCTCCTCGGCTGCCAGCCCCAGCCTCCTCTGGGTCTTCAACAGCCCATTCAGGCAGGTTTTCTCTTGCTGCTTGTCTACCCTGAGCCTCCTAATGAGCTCTAAACCAGCCCTCCCTAGGGTGGCTATCTATTTTCCTTTCTTCCCTTGAGGAATGAAAGGGGGTGGGAGTAGTGCCCACTGCTTGGGTGTTCTGGAAACCTCTCCAGTTCAGCCTGGGTTCTGGAAGCTGACACATTTCTATACCCCTCAGAGACCGGGGACAAGGGCAGGGCAGATATTAGGGTCCCAGAACTGGCTTAAGGCAGGGCAAAGCGTGGACTTTGGTGCAGTAGGACGAAGGGGAACACTGGCTAACAGTAACAACTTCTCCCTTCCACAAACTCGCCCCAGAAATGCTTAGTTTGGATGAATAAAAACAATACTTATTATTTTCCTATATTAATATTTCACCACATATGCCTAATTACCACACAGTGCAATGAGGATTACAGACGCCATTAAATATGTGTCGTTAACTTTGTTGTAAGTTTTATTAAATTCCACCACTAAACTCCGCCGGTGTAGGCTCAGCCTTTACAGTTTGCTGCTCATGTCTCACCTGCTCACAACTTTAAAAAAATGATAGGGAACATTATTTGCAGGTAGGAGAGATTACAAGGAATTATTTATCAGACAGCCTAAAGGAAAACAAAATCCCCTGAAAGACAAGACCCCAGAGAAGATTCTGGAGGAAAGCTCTGGGAATAAAGTATGAGAGAGAAGGGAGAGGGGGGATATTCAAGCTAGGAAAAAGGCAGAAATCAAAGAGCAAAAATGACTGGGTAATAGCTGCAGCTCCGAGAAGCCAGGCAGCCCTTGGAGGCGGCCTATCGGTTTCCTCTAGCAGGACGAAGATACTGTACTTTCCGAAAGGCATTCATTTATCATAAAAACGATATGGGGTATCATGCAGACCAGCTGTGAGGCTCTCCAAGGGTAAAATAGACAGTATAAATTGTGTCCGAGTGTCAAGGGAGAGAGGGTCACGACTCTTCCCGTGCAGGGAAACAGTCCACTGGGCAGCGGCAACCATACAATCCCACTTCGGATGCCAACGAATCCTGGGTGGTATCATCCTGGAAGGTGGGTTTCACCAAGGAAAATGAATATTCTCTCTTTCTTTTTCTTTTTTAATGGATGTACTTCCATACTCACAGAGCTTGGGTAAATTGTGAAATGCTATTTTTCAGCTGCTAGAACAATTCATTCATTAGAAAAAATTACCATCATTTATCAGCAGCTTGCAGCTACCCTCTATTTTTCATTTTAGGATAAGGGGACATGTGTGAGTGTAGGCTGTAGGTTCCAGGTTCAATACCAGACCAGCACTAGGAGACCAGTTGAATTCTGTCTTGTCTACAGGGATTAGTAACCCAGATCAAGGGATTATGGATGGAGTGAGAAGGGGCAATGGAAGCTAGCCCCTTTATTCAACATAAATGGAAACTGAGGCTCATGATTAAGTCACCTGTTCAAAGTCACAAGAGTAATGAGTGGGATCTGAAGCTGGCTTTTCTGACTTCAAGCTCAGGGATCTTTTTACAGTAGATTATCTGATCCCAGATCATATAGAATCCCACAAATGGCATATGGGCCTAATACTTATTCTGGAGTACCTTTATACAGGGATGGGAAATCCTCAATCCTACTCCACCTCCCAGACCCTTAGTAACCCAGATCAAGGCATTGTGGATGGAGCTGGAAGGGGCCCTGGAAACCAGCTCCTTTATTTAACATAAATGGAAACTGAGGCCCATGCCTCAGTCATAAAGGTAGTGAGTAGGATATGAGGCTGGCTTTTCTGACTTCAAGCTCAGGGATCTGAGCTTTACAGTAGATTATCTGACCTCAAGTCATATAGAATCCCACAAATGACAGATGAGCCTAATACTGATTCTGGGGCACCTCAGCCACACTCCACCTCGCAGACCCATTGTCTTTTCACTGACTTTGCCCAGCCTGAAATATTCTTCCTTCTCACCTCTGCCTCCTGACTTCCTTTGCTTCAGTCAAGAAAATTCAGATCCCCACTTCCTCTGACAGCCTTTTCCCCTCTATCCCCACCCCACAAACTTTCTTTTTGAGATTGTTATCATTTACATTTGAGTGTCTTTTTAGTACATAGCAGTTCACTTGTGTCTCTTTCTTTAGAATGTAAGCTCCTAGAGGGCAGGACCACATTACTGTTTTGTTTTGTATCTTAAGTGATTGCACTGTCTATCTCATAGTAAACATTTAATAAAAGTTTGCTGACTGACAGCTCTTCTGGGATTAGTCAGATTGAGAAGGCTCAGCAGGATGTGATGAAAGCTTCATTTATTCCATTTCAATTCACTTCAACCTATATTTTATCAAATACTTACTCTATTCCTGTACCAGCTTTGTGTAAAGTGCCTGGGGTACAAAGACAAAAATGTCAGGATTTCATTCCTTGTCCTTAAAGAACTGCTTCTCCTGGGAGTGCAGAGTGTGGGATAGGGAGAGACAATGAGGGGATCACATGCACATAAAAGTATAGATAGAGAGATCTTGATAGATATATAGATACATAGATCCATGGATCTATAGAACCATAGATAGATAGATAGACAGACAGACAGATAGATAAATGGATAGACAGACAGATAGATAAATGTATAGATAGATAGATAAACAGATAAATGGATGGAGAGGTAGATAGATAGATAGATAGATAGATAGATAGATAGATAGATAGATAGATAGATAGATAGATA